>CAUYLG010006936.1:0-21590 GCA_963573385.1 Cacajao melanocephalus | reverse complement strand
GGATGGGGATGGGGATGGTGGGGATGGGGATGGGGATGGGGATGGTGGGGATGGTGGGGGTGGGGATGGGGATGGTGGGGATGGGGATGGGGATGGTGGGGGTGGGGATGGTGGGGGTGGGGATGGTGGGGGTGGGGATGGTGGGGGTGGGGATGGTGGGGATGGGGATGGGGATGGTGGGGATGGGGATGGTGGGGATGGGGATGGGGATGGTGGGGATGGGGATGGGGATGGGGATGGGAATGGTGCTGATCCAGGTGTTGAGGGTGGTGATGGTGGTAGTGGGGATGGTGGAGTAGGGAGAGGGAGAGGTGTGTGCACTCACACTTCTGTGGCTATGGCCTCAATGCCCCCATGGGTGACCAGGGTCCAGTAACCCCCAGTGCTGGAATAGAAGGTGCACTTCTTTGTCTCCTGGTCAATTTGCATCAGGAAGGTCTCATGGTCTAGTTCTTCATCCTGATTGGCTGAGACGTTGACCCCTGGAGGGAGGAGATGGGGAAGCCCCTCACGCCTCTCCTGAGTAGGGAGCAGGGGACGGGGAGGCATGCTTTTTGGGGCACCCTTGAAGCCAGAAGGGGATCTTATCTAGAACCCGCTTGATTTGAGAAGATTTGGAAGGCACCTCTCGGAGAGCCTGGGAACCCTACCCTGGGGCCATATGTGCCATCTATGGGCCCTGCACACTGTCCCCAAGGGAGTCATGACCTCCCTCCACACCCCCAGGAGTCAGGCCCTTCTACTTGGCACAGCCCCCACTCTCTGCTAATCAGTAATCAGTTGGTAATCTGCTTGCCCTGCTCTCTTGAGCCAAGGCTTACACCAGCCTCTATTTATAACTCACCCTAAGCTGCTGGGTGGGCACAGCCAGGACCTAATGATGGGGATGGTGAGGATGGGGATGGGAATGGGGCATCCATGGGCACCAGGCAGGGGCTGGTCCCTGTTACTTCTGCAGCTTCCCCAACCACCTATGCTTGGTCTCCCAGGAGCTGTGGGGGAGGATAAGACTGCCCCTGCCTCCATCTGGGGTTCCTGCGAGGGGATGGAGGGGCACCCATGCCCAGCATGGGGACAGCAGGCACCAGAGCCTCTCCAGCATCTTCTGTGAACTGAGTCCCTGGCTCCTCCCACAAACCACTTCCCTGTTTCCATGGCAACCAGCCCTGGGAGTGGTGTGGCAGATTGCGGAGCCCCTCAAGAGGCCCAAGGACTCTGGCGGCCTGTCCAGCTGGGGGACCAGGAGGGAGTGGTGGGCACAGCCCACCCCATCTCCCTGGGGCCTGAAGATGGGGCCAGATCCCACCCCACGCTGTCCTGAGGGGAGGAGGGCGCCAGGCTGTGGCTAACCTAGAGTGGCTAGGACCTGTCGCCTTCTGCCAGCTCCAAGGCTGCTCCTCACGCCCCAGGCTGGGGTCTCCATCACACCCTTCAGTGATCAGATGCAGAGGAGCAGCCAGCATGTCCCCCAAATCGTGGCCCAGCATTCGTGCCAGCATCCCCACTGCCACCAGCTCTAGATCCTGGCAAATACTGAGCTAAGAGCAGCTGCCACATCCCTGGAGCCTGCCCAGGCCCAGTGGAGGGGAGCACAGACACGGTGCCCAGGGCAGCAGGAACCCTCAGGAGGAGGGGCCCATGAGGGGCATGGCAATGCCGTCCCTGCGGGCACTGAAGGAAAAGCAGGTGCGAAGCCACAGCATCACAGGGCTCCCGCCACCACCGGGCCTCCCCAGCCAGCACTTTGGTTCCCCATGGTTGCCCCACACCTCCCTCAGACAGGATGCTGTCCAGGGCTGCCTCACTTGGCCCTCTGCTTCCAGGGACACAGCCTCAAAGTAGGAGAGAGCTGGAGTCCGCGTTGGTCTGGGCAACGCTGGTTTTAAGCCCCTCCAGAGAGGCTAGTTGAGCAGCTGGGGGACCCTCAGTTCTGGCCAATGAGCGTGAAGCAATGTCTGCTAGGATTTAGAGGAGGAGTTTCCTACTCCTGAGAAGACACAAGCAGAGCCAGTGCCTCTTTTTCCTCTGGACTTTGTCCTGCCTGGATGTGAGGCCTGGTATACCAGCAGCCACATTATGACCATGAGAGTGTCAGGCTGAGGTCAGAGCTGACCCTGGAGGGTGGTTTGGCGACAAGGTAAGAACAGAGGACTCTGGGAAGCCCTGAGCTAGTGCTGGTGGTCGCATGGGAGCCCACCAAGGCCAGGGCCTCTGCACTCCCGTTTTAGGAGATGATTGGTGTCACAGCTTGAGCCAGTCTGTGGCCAGTTTTCTGTTACCGGCAGCGTCAGACACTGCGTGCCGTGCTGTCAACAGAAATGAGCAGGCTCCAGCTGATGGAGACACCACGCAAGCTGGTGCTTACAGTCCTCGGGGGAAGAGGCTTAGGGGCCGCCCGGCCAGGGAGATGCCTCGATGAAGGCCTGCTGGGCAGGAGCGATGCTGTGGCAGCACCCACACTGCAGCTGCCTCGAAGCTGGGAATTCCAGCCCCAGGACTGAGATGCCACACCCCGCTCCCACAACACCGGCCACCAAGTGAGGGCCTGAAACACCTGGTGGCCAGGTCATGGCCCTCAGCCCTGTTGCAAGGCAGGGAGGGAGGCAACTGGCTGCCACCTCCTGCTTCTAAAGTGGGAGATGGGAGCTGGTCTTTAGTAGGGGATTCTCCCCTCAAAGGGACGACGGGGGCAGATGCAGGGTGGTTGAGGGTTAAGAGACTGAAGAATGGTCCATACAGCCCCCAACCCTCCACCACCACCACCATTGTCATTGCCACTGCCACCACACTGTTACCACGCCCTCACATCCAACTCCACACCACCATCCATGTCACACATCACTGCCACCAGTCCCCACGCCCTCACCTCCACCTCCCACCACCGTCCACGTCACACATCACTGCCACCACTGCCACACACTGTCACCACGTCCTCACGTCCAACTCCACACCACCGTCCACGTCACACATCACTGCCACCACTGCCACCACACTGTCCCCATGCCCTCACCTCCACCTCCGACCACTGTCCATGTCACACATCACTGCCACATACTGTCACCATGCCCTCACCTCCACCTCCCACCACCGTCCATGTCACACATCACTGCCACCAATGCCACGGCCACTGCCATGCCCACCGTTCAGGCTTCATCACAAGCTATCCACATACGAATGCTTAAAAGTCCAATGTCTTTGGCTCTCATGGAGGAAGCATTCTCACTGCCACTGTCCCACTTACCCCCTTTAACTGCCTAAGGATTGCCACGCAGCCAGGCCCGGGCCAGCAGGCATTGCAGCTGGACTGTTGGCTGTGATGGGAAGGAGGGCCATGGCCGTGCATCCACAGTTGAACCCTCACTCCTGGGACCCTGTCACCGCTGGGACAGGCCCGAGGATGCTGACTGCAGTGGCAGGGCCCCTGTAACCATGGCCGGGCTCTGCTCTCGGTGCTCAGGGTGGGGCCTCTGCCATCTGGCCCCAGAATATCAGTGTGTCCAGGGGGCCTGGACTTCCATCAGGGCGAGGGCTTGGTGGGCACCTGGGAGCTGCCAGGAGATGGGGAGCTCTCCTTGCCCAGCTGGTGCTGGTCTGAGGGGCCCGAGTCGGGAGAAGGAGCTCTATGCACCCAGCTCTCCCCACCTCGCCTCTTCAGACCAGCTCAGAGCCCCTGGGGTGTGGCCTGCCACTCTGGGGCGCATGGAGCCAGGAGCCCAGGGCATAGTGACTGCCTGGGCCACGGTCTTCCCCCAGAGCTCAGCCTGCTTGTGGGGAAGGAGGAACTGCTGGGTTTCACCCCACAGGTGGCAGAGGGAGTCACGCAAGGAGGGTACTGGTGACCTGGGAAATGAGGAGAGCCAGGCCACGCCCACTGAGCAGGGAGGCTCCTCCCCAACAAGGAGCCCAGGCCCCGGGTGAGGCTGTGCCCCAGTGTCCTCTAGCACTGGAGCTGACCTGAAGCCCCCTACTCCTGGAGCTACATGAGGCTCCACTAGTCAGGCACATGGTGGTGCTGTCCCCACCCTACCACCGGCTCCCTGCCCTGCTCTGGCCCCTCCCAATTTCTTTTAAAGTCCAGAATGTGGGGTGAAGGAAGAGAACAGGAGAAATGGGGCTCTCACAGCCTCCTGCCCACATGCCCCTCATGGCACCAGGCCAGACTGTGGGCCCCCTGCCCCTGCTGGGCACTGCTCCGCTGGACCCACACCTCTCCAATCTCAGACTGCGCAGCTGCCCAGGGCTTGGCTGAGACATTCTCTAGCTGTCCTGAGAAAGGCCGGGACCCCTTGCCTCTGACCCTGAAGCCACCACCCCTCAGTGGGGGCCCCCGGGCATGGCCCGAGGCCAACCCACCTGCACTGTGAGGGCCACACGTCCCATCTGACCCCCAGCTCAGAACAAATCTGGGAACACACACAGACATGATGCCACTCCCTGAGAGACTCCCATGGCCTCCTCCCTGAAGCAAGGGGTCCCAGCAGCCCTCAGGAGGCCACCGCCTGTCCCCCGTACCTTGGCGCACAGAGACGTAGCGGTGGTTGGCAGCCACCAGCACTACCTGCGGGTGACTCTCCTCCAGGTCAAAGAGCTCATCCTTGCCTGGCCGCGTGTTCCGGCCGGCCTTGAGGGTGCCAGCAGGCCCCACGGGTGCCAGGTAGTGGCCGTCGCAGTCCTTGAAGGCCAGCTTGCCTGCCTTGAACTCCAGTGTGTAGCAGGCCCGGGACTCAGGCTCGCAGACCAGGCGGCCGTCGCTGCGCAGGTAGCGGCTGTCACAGGTCTTGAGGCAGTATTGCCGGCTCTGGAAGATGAGGGTGAGGAGGGCGTCCACGCCCCAGGGAACGTCGCCGTCCGCTGCCATCTCGTCCTCCTGCAGGCACAGGTGCACGTAGCGCCGCCGGCTCACGCTCAGCAGGTGGGCCTGCGGGTGGATGGCCAGATGCACGGTCCACAGCTCCGCTGGGGAGATGGCCGTGGCAAAGCAGGACAGCCGGTCCTCAGTGCCCCCGAAAAAGCGGCCGTGCGGCTCTGACTGCAGCACCCAGCGCCCGTCCGGCTGCGGCAGGACCAGGAAGCGGCAGTCACGGCCAGGCCGCTCCGCCTCGCAGGCCACGCGCCCATCCTCTTCGGCTGACAGGTAGCGGCCCAGGTGGCTGCTGCGGAACAGCACAGCTGTGCCCCGCCCGGGGTCGGGCTCCAGCACCCACGTCTGCTTCCTCTTGAGGCTGGGCGCTGACGCATTGACCTTGAAGCCGAAGCTCTCAGCTGTCAAGTAGCGGTCAGTGTCGTTGAGGAGGCCGAACTGGATCTTCAGCACCTGGTGCAGGCCATTGGTCGGCATCTTCAGGCTGGCCGGTCCCCAGAGGGGCCTGGGATGCTCCCTCTGAGTGCTCACGGCCCCCACAGTCCCCCAGAAGCCTGGCTCCGCTCGGCTGGCCCGTGGCCCCCAGATCCAGCAGGTGTCATGGACCCGCTGCCTGCTCTGACCCGCCTCTGATCCACGCCTGCAGCCGCCTGGGCAGCTCTTAGAGGGCCAGTGGGCAGCAGAGGGCGGGTGGGGAGGGCGGATCAGAGATGTGCGGCTTAGGAGCGGCGCCCTTCATTACCCCCAGATTGGATTTCAGCCACTTCCGGATTGCAGAGGCCAGAGCCTGAGGGCCTGCAGGGCTGGGGAGCAGGGTCGACCCCCTTTCCTCACAGCGTGGGCCTGGCGCCCCTCCTCATGGCCCTGCACCTCTTGGCCTCTCTCGTTCCTGCCCACCTCCTCCGACCCCCTGTGTGGGTTCCCAGCCCGGCCTGGCCCTTCCCGATGCAGAAGCCGCCCAGCACGGCCGCAACCCGATCGCTGCTGCAGACTCAGTGGCCGCCAGGCCCTCCGCTGGATCCAGTTACTGCTTCTCTGATTCCTGCTGCCAGGAGCAGAGCAAGGACCCCGCCCACAACCTGCAGCCCAGGTTGCCTCTACCCCAGGCCGGCCCCTGGCCATGCTGCTCAGGCCCCAGCATGACGCCCATGGGAACACAGTGCCTGTGCAGCCCTGCAGAAGTGGGCAGGGTCAGAGGCCTCGGGCTGTCGTGGCCCCAGCACTCCTGTGTGCTCTGAGCAGGTCACTGGGCCCTGAGGCTGCCCCTTCCCCTGCCGTGAGCTGGAGTGAGGCCACCTCACTGCACTTTGGGGTCTTTATGGGTGTGGATCCAGGAGGCTGATGGGACGACGTCCACCCCATGCTCCCTGGTCCCCAGAGGGGCCTGGGATGCTCCCTCTGAGTGCTCACAGCCCCCACAGTCCCCCAGAAGCCTGGCTCCGCTCGGCTGGCCCGTGGCCCCCAGATCCAGCAGGTGTCATAGACCTGCTGCCTGCTCTGACCCGCCTCTGATCCACGCCTGCAGCCGCCTGGGCAGCTCTTAGAGGGCCAGTGGGCAGCAGAGGGCGGGTGGTGGCCCTTGGAATCTGGGAGAGGTTGAGGCCAGCAGGCTGGGAGAGACTGGAAGAGGTCACACCTGTCCCCAGCACCTCCAGCCCTGGGCTGCCTGGCTGCACCCTTCCCCAGAGCCTGAGGGGCACTGGACCCTGCTCACTGTGCCTGCCCGGCTCCCGCACCTGCCTCAGGAGCTCAGAGCTAAAGAGTGAAACCAGAGCTGCCTACCCTGGGCCAGGACCAGCCCGGTGTCCTCTTCCTCATAACAGCGGGTGACCCTCTTGTCTCCCTGGGGACTGGGAACAGGGGCCACAGTCTTAGCCTGGAGTCACTCCCCTGTCCTCCTGGCCCCCCATCTTCTGAGTGGCCATCATAGGGTCCCCATATGGCAGGGGACTAGCCGAAAGCAAGGGGCCTGGCCTGGGCCCCTGGAGACCATGGCGGTGGAGCATGCACAGACTGGGTTCTTCCTCCGTCCTCTAAGCCCTGGGCAGCAACCGTGCCAGGCACCTGCAGACATTGTCCCCAGTCCCCACGCTCAGGGCCCAGGGTGGAGGCGGAGAGACTCCCACGTGCAAATGCCCGCCACAGCACCATGCACGCCGCCACTCCAGGGGCTGGTCTCACCTCTCCCTGTGTGCTGGCCTCACCCACCTCTGTGATTCACACGCGCTTATGAGGCACCAGCTGTGCGCGCAGCCAGGCCCTGTCCTAGGGAGACACAGTCTGGGGTTGTGCCTCCTCTCCAGAGACGATGATGCCCACACACACTCTTCACAGTTTCCAGGGAACTGAGGACCCAGGCTTACCACCCAAGCCAGGGAAGAGTCTCTGGTTTAGGGGCACAAGCTGGGGGTGCTGCCTGCACCTCCGTTTCCCCTTGGATCTTTTATTTTTTCTTGGAACAGGGTCTCACTCTGTCGCCCACGCTGGATCCAGTGGCACAATCTTGGCTCACTGAAACCTTTGCCTCCCGAGCTCAAGCAGTCCTCCTGCCTCAGCCTCCCAAGTAGCTGGGACTATAGGCACTTGCCACCACGCCCAGCTCATGTTTGCATTTTTAGCAGATAACGGGTTTCGCCGTGTTGCCCAGGCTGGTCCCGAACTCCTGAGCTCCAGTGATCTGCCCGCCTTGGCTTCTCAAAGTGCTGGGATTATAGGTGTAGCCACTGTGCCGTCTCCTGTTGGATTTTGAGGGCACAGCTCAGTTGGTCTGAGTGGTGGGGGAAGCCGGAGGGGCAGCTGTGCCCATGGTCCCCACACCCCAGGCAGACACTGGCTACACCTCCACACCCCAACACCCAGCCAGGCTGTGAAGGAACCCAGGGTGGCCTGTCCCTCTGATTGGCATGACAGGCTCATTAGCACTGCCTGGGCTGGCAGGGTGCTTAGGCATCAGGTGCCCAGCGGGAGCGAGCCTGGCCGCCAGGCACTAAGTGAGCCTGGCTCTGGGCAGCCTCTCAGTGGCAGAGCCAGAAGTGATGGCAGCTCATCACTTCTGAGGCTCACAGCTCCATGCTGGGTCGGGCTGCCTGGCACTGACCCAGGTGTGTGAGCTACAGCGGACTCTCGGGCCTCAGGGGAGGGCAACTGAAGGGTGGGCACTTGCACCAGGCTTCCTTGAAGGGAGGGTTTGCAGGGCTCCCAGCCCCTCCCACCTCCACCTCAGGACCCTAGGCTCCTGCCCAGCTGCCTGCCGGGGTCATGTTTCCTCTGGATCCCCAGCAAGGTTTCTGGCACAGAGCAGGTCCTTAATAAGCGCCTGAGATTGTTGAGTCTAGTTCTCCATTATTGAGATGGAGTCTCGCTCTGTTGCCCAGGCTGGAGTGCAGTGGCACAATCTTGGCTCACTGCAACGTCTGCCTTCCAGGTTCAAGTGATTCTCCTGCCTCAGCTTCCAGAGTAGCAGGGATTACAGGTGCCCACCACCACGCCTGGCTAATTTTTGTGTTTTTAGTAGAGAGGGGTTTCACCATGTTGGCCAGGCTGGTCTCGAAATCCTGACCTAAGGTGTTCTACCCACCTCGGCCTCCCAAATTGCTGGGATTATAGGTGTGAGCCACCATGCCCAGCCATCTGGTTCTTTTTAAACTTATTTTAGAGACAGCGTCTTGCTTTGTGACCCAGGCCAGAGTGCAGTGGTGCTGTCTTGGCCAATGGCAGCCCCAGCCTCCTGGGCTAAGGCGATCCTCCCACTTTGGCCTCCTGAGTAGCTGGGACCATAGCACAGGGGCCCGAATATTCTCTGATGGGCTGAGCCTCTGCCAATAAGTGCAGTGTCGTGCATGTGAGTCTCTGTGTGTGTGTGTGTGTGTGTGTGTGTGTGTGTGTGTGTGTGTGAAGGGCCATATGGACCAGGGTGGGCAAAGGTTGCCAGCAGGGTCACCTGCTGGGCCAGCCCTGGACCCTGGAATGCCACCCTGGATCCCAGCCAAGAGCCCAGGTTGTACACTGCCCAAAGGAGGCTGTTTCCAGGGTCCTATGAATTTTGTGCAGAAATACACAACTCACAAGGGCCACAAAACCTGGAGATGCCACGCACTCACTCACATGGGGTACTACTTGCCTGCCGCCCTGACCTGTGCAGGCTGTACTGGGGACATTCAAAGCCGCTGCCACTCTGAGAGCTCCACACCCTGGTGGGTGGAGATGTCTGCCCGGTGTGTGCCTGAAGCGCAGGCTGAGGTCTGCACCTAAGAGGGATGCCTTGTCCCGGTGGGCACTTGAGAGGGTGTTTGGGGTAGCAGTACCCCCAGCCCCCTGCTCCAGGGAGCAGCCAGCTGTGGTGGACCTCCTGGCTCCAGCTGGGCCCAGAGGGCAAGGAATGCCTCAGCCATCAGCATCCCTGGGCGGCCTCCCCTGAGGCCTGAGACTTACCCTCCATCCATCTCAGTGCTGGGCCAGCTGCAGAGAGCTGTGGTGGGACCAGGAAGCCATGCGCCCCCACAGGCCCCTGGCACCCCCTGCCCAGGCTTTCCTGAGAACTCTCAGGAAACCGTTCCTTTTCTGGGATGCTGGGGGATGGGCTTCCCTGGAGTTGGAGGGCCCCCCTTCCCCTCAGTTGGCCCCTCTGGTGCTACAAGGGGAAGGACCCCAGTCCCCTATGCCTAGACCACTGATCCTGGATGCTAGAGCCCAGCCTGGGCTCCTGCTGGCACACTGTCTGCTGCCATGGTGACCAGCACATGACCCTGGCTGGGTGCCCTGCAACGCTGATGCTGGTGGTGTGAGCTGGCACAGGCCGGCGCTTGTGCGGCTAGGGGAGAGGTGGCTCCCCGCCCTGCTGGCCTGGAGCCCTGGAGCCCTGGAAACGCCCTGGGGTTGCCCAGCAGCTGAGGACCACCAGCCCCCACAGCCCTCACAGGCATTGAAGGAGCCCCCACCTTGGTGCCAGACCCTGACTGCTGCCACTCCTGTAGGCATCTCCTTCCCCAGTGGTTCCCAGGTGCTCCACCCTCCCCCTCATCCCTGTGCCAGGCCCCTGCCCAGGCTCTGCTGATCCCTGGTCCTGTAGCCAGGTGAGGCCCCCCTGCTGGGCACACCGGGCCTTGATGTCCTCACTCCTGGCCTTGCACCTGCTCCCAGGGCCCAGCCCCCAGTGCCACTCCTGAGCCCAGGCCTGCAGCCCAGCGGCCTCATGATTTTTTCATAGCTGAGCTATCGGCCTCACTGCAGTTCCGCTTACACTGGTGAGGGGGCTGCACTACTCTTTCTCCCGCTAGGTTGGTTTACTGAGGCCAGGTTTAGGGTGACAGGCTCCATCGGCCAGACAGGGGGCAGGGCAGGGTTGAATGAAGAGCTTAGGGAGGGGCTCTCCAGCGTGGCCTCCTACCTGCTCAGAGGGACCCCCTCCGCTCCCGGCCCTTCCGAGCAGGCCACTTCCTCAACTGCCGTTTGTTCATTGCTGGCTGCTCCCGGCCTCCCCTTGGGACCGTCAGGGCAGAAAGCCCACGAAGTCTCCTGGCTTTTGCCCTCTGTGAGATTATAAGGTGCTGGTCGGGGGCTGTGCCTGGAGGGGAGGGGAGGAAGAGCCCCTTGCAGAGGGCTCTAGGCCTTGCCAGAAAACTCTGCACCCCAGCAAGGACAAAAGTCCCCAAAGGGACCCTGAGGCCAGAAGCAAAGGTGTTTCGACCAGCCCAGATGCCCCACAACCACTGGGGTGACTGAGCCTCCTACCCTGAGCGCCACGGACACGGACACCTGGCGTGGAAAGCCCTCGGCACTGCAGGTGGCAGCCTCTGCCCAGCCCATCCACCTGCATCTACACACACACAGGCGTGCACACGCCCTGCCCACACGTAACGCCACACGCAGGTAGCTGCAAGGTTAGTCACATAAGAACAGACCATCACAGGTGCCCAGAGAGTACCTACTGTGTGCCAGGAACCACGATGGGGAAAGGAAAGGAATTAATTTTATTTCTGACTTCTGGGACAAAACAGAAATGGACCATTTACCATTCTGCAGTGAGCAGGTCTCTGCACACAGTCACTATCATGGGTCACCCAGCTCGCTGGGGACAATGCCACTCCACTCAGCTCCAGGCATACATGCCGGTCTGCTTTCTAAAGAAGTCTCGGGCCGGGTGCAGTGGCTCACGCCTGTAATCCCAGCACTTTGGGAGGCCAAGGTGGGTGGCTCACAAGGTCAAGAGATCGAGACCATCCTGGCCAGCAGGGTGAAACCCTATCTCTACTAAAATACAAAAAATTAGCTGGGTGTGGTGGCGCATGCCTGTAGTCCCAGCTACTCGGGAAGCTGAGGCAGAAGAATGGCTTGAACTGGGAGGTGGAGGTTGCAGTGAGCCGAGATTGCACCATTGCACTCCAGCCTGGTGCCTGGTCACAGAGCGAGACTCTGTCTCAAAAAAAAAAAAGTCTCATTGCTTATAGTTAATGAAATTGTACAGAGAACAAGAGAGGCCTTGGGAGTTAAAAACATGAGAGTCTAGCCAGGAGTGTTGGCTCAAGCCTGTAATCCCAGCACTGTGGGAGGCTGAGGAAGGCGGATCACCTGAGGTCAGGAGTTCGAGACCAGCCTGGCTAACATGGTGAAACCTGTCATTACTAGAAATGCAAAAACTAGCCAGGTGTGGTGGCGGGTGCCTGTAATCCCAGCTACTCGGCAGGCTGATGCAGAACTGCTTGAACCTGGGAGATGGAGGTTGTGGTGAGCTGAGGTCACGCCACTGCACTCCAGCCTGGGTGACTGACAGAGCAAGACTCTCGTTCAAAAAAAAAAAGATAGATAGTCTATGACAACAAAATGTAATACATGATCTTGGATTAGATGAGGAAAAAAGGTCATGGAGGCACTACTGGGACAAGTGTCATTATTGAAACTGGATGGTCCACGGCATCACTGACTGCCAATTGGATACACACTGTGATGCCGATGTCTGATTTTGATCACTGGACCCTGGCTATAGAAAACAACATCCTTGCTCTTAGGAAACACACACAAAAATAGTAAGGGCATCGTCCTGAAACCTACTTCCAAATGGCTCAGAAACAGAGAGGAGAATGATAAGCAAATGCGTCAAGATGTGTAAAATGGCCGGGCACGGTGGCTCATGCCTATAATCCCAGCACTTTGGGAGGCCGAGGCGGGCAGATCACAAGGTCAAGAGATCAAGACCATTCTGGCCAACATGGTGAAACCCCATCTCTACTAAAAATACAAAAATTAGCTGGGTGTGGTGGTGTGCACCATGCAGTTTGGGAGGCCATGGCATGTGGATCACCTGAGGTCAGGAGTTTGAGATCAGCCTGGCCAACATAGTGAAACCCTATCTCTACTAAAAATACAAAGTTTAGCCAGGCCTGGTGGCATGCGCCTGTAGTCCCAGCTACTCAGGAGGCTGAGGCAGGAGAATCGCTTGAACTCAGGAAGTGGAGGTTGCAGTGAACCGAGATTGCGCCATTGCACTCCAGCCCGGTGACAGACCAAGACTCTGTCTCTCAAAAAAAAAAAAAACAAAAAACATGTTTATAACTAGGTAAGTTTGAAATTTCAAAACAAAGGCTGGGTATGGTGGCTCACATTTGTAATATCAGCACTTTGGGAGTCCAGGTGGGTAGATTGCTTGAGCTCAGGAGTTCGAGACCAGATTGGGCAACATGGTGAAACCCTATTTCTACTACAAACATTAGCCGGGCGTGGTGGCATGCACCTGTAGTCCTGGCTGCTGGGGGGTGAAGAGGGCTGAGGTGGGAAGATGGCTTGAGCCTGGGAGGTCGAGGCTACAGTGAGCCGAGATGGCCCCAAGGTACTCCAGCCTGGGTGAAAGTAAGATACTGTCTCAAAAATACTTTTTTTTTTTCAAAAACAAAAGGTTAAAAACTATAATAAATAAAATGAAAAATTCCACTCAAGGGTTACAAGTCAAGGAAATATCCCAGAAAGTTTAAAAAAGAGAAGAAAGAACTAAATATTATAGAATAAATCTAGAAGGTATAATACCCAGTTAATAGAAATCCCAAAACAGGTGAACAGATAACAGAAGAGAGAGAGAGAAATTGTTAAAGAAATAATACAAGAAAATTACCAAGAACAGGGCCCAGGAAGTGGCCAAGATAATGAATGCAAAAGCATCACCAGGGACATTAAGCCATTTTAGATGAGCCAGAAAAAGCCTGAAAGCTCTTAGAGAAACATAAAACAACCTGGACTCTGGCTCAGGAATCCAGTGACATTCGTTTCTCAGCAGCCACAGTGCCGGCAAGAGACAGGGGGGCTAAGCCTTCAAAATCCGAGGCCAGTTCTCAACTTGAAATTCCATCCCTCGCCAAACTGCCAGTTCCAGGAGGGTGAGCTCAAGGTACCTGCAGATATGCAAACTCAACACTCACTTAGGGGCTCACCCAAAGGATGCCTTCTTCTAAGGACTGGAGGAAATGGGGCCTGTCGAGGTGCTGGGCGCAGTTAACCTTCAGGAGAGCCCCAGGTGTTTGCGGGTCAGGGCCAGGCACGGGGGACTCCTTGGGATGATTGCCTCCCACAGACCAAGCGGACACATGGGTTGGGCCAACCGCTGTCCTCCCCTTGTCATGACGTGACCCCAGCATGTGATCTTGGATTAGATGAGGAAAAAAATGCTCTCCTTCAGGGTCACCTCCTGGGTCTGTCTTCTATCACCACAGCCCCTACCCCAGACCTTCCTGTGGCTCCCCACAGCCCCGGAAGAAGCGTGACTGCCCTGGTGTGGGATTGGACACCCCCTGCTCGGCAGTGCCCCCTTACTTTCCAGGAGCTAGTCCAGCCCCAACCAACCTGGCCCCTTGGGGCACAACTCTGGGGAGCCCCCTGCCCCACCTGGCCCAGCCCTGGCAGAGCTGGAGAAGCCTCTGTCCCAGCAGGCATGTGTGAGGCTGAGTGCCACCCCTCCAGCCCTGAAGCCACCTTTTCCTGCTGTGTGGCCTCCAACCAGCCTCTCCACCCCTCCCTTTCCTTTTCGGTGAACTGGCAGTTAGCAGGGGCAATCCGCTGGGGGAGCAGAGCGCTGGAAAAATGCCCCACACCCAGGAGCCAGGGTCCTCGTGCTGGGGGCCCTCTGTGGGCGCCTTCTGTCCCTGGTCGAAGGAGGAACCCCGGACATCCGGGATGAGCTGTGCAGGTCTGGCACTGAGTGGAGGACCGGACCACCCCATCATCCACTACCCTGGGTGACCCCATCCCACCTTCCTGCGTCAGCCTTGGCTGAGGGCAGCCCTGCCTCCGTCACTGTTGAATGTGCGGCGATGACTCAGTGGCTGGCTCCGCCCAGTGACAGGAGGAGGGGCGGGGGTCCCTCCTGGCGCTCGGGGTGAGCCGGGGCTCCCGCAAGCTGGAAGGTGTGGCTTCCTAGCGATAGCGGGACCCACCTGGTGGCCCACGTGGGAACGACACCGGCTGGCCATTCTCAGCCCTCCCTCGGGGCTACGCCAGGGGCGCCACCTCCCGGCCCCGGGCCTCCAAGCTCACGGCCCTGGGGTGCATCCCCGCCGTCAGCCAGGAGATGAAACCCAGGAGCACCCTGGGGCCAGGAAAGGCCGACTGTGGGGGAGGGGGCACAGCAGCTCGGGTGCTACGAGGGGTGTGAGACAACTTGCAGCCGGGCTGGACTGCAATCCTGCACCAGGTTAGGGCTGCAGCCTGGGGCTCACCTTGCCCGAAGGCAGACCCACTCTCCAAGTCCCAGCTTCCCAGGCCCGGGCTGGCGGGGCGTGATGCAGAGCTCGTCCCCCAGCCCGCCCGCCCTACTGTGCCCACCCCTCGGTGCGCTGGGGAAGGAGGGCTCGGTGAAGGCTCGGGTACCCTGACCAAGTCTGGGGTGGACCCTGGCATCCTCCATTCTGCACATACCAGAGGCAGCCTTTGGGATAGAGCGTCCAGAGCAGTGGCCTCTTGCCCTTGTCCCGGCCTGACTCTTCTTCGTCTTCCGCGCGGTGAGGCCCTGACCTAGTCGCTCTGCAGAGCTCCTTGGACAAACAGCAGGCCAGAGCAGGAGGTGCTGGATGGGTTAAACAGGCTTCCCACACCCTGGCCCCCTGCACGATCTGGACAAGGCAGCCGCTCCCTGCCCTGCCTGCCGAGGAGAGCTGGAGGAGCCCAGCAGCTGAGGGGCAGAGAAGGTCAGTGAGGAAAGCCAAAAAAGACTCCCCCCGACCAGGCCTAGAGTCATAGCTTCTTCCACATTTTGGAGATAGGAAGCAGCTCCGAATACGCCTGGCTTCCTCGTCTCTCCCCTCCCTCCTCCTTCAGGCCGGGAACTCCTTCCTCTGCAGTCCACCCCTACTTAGGTTTCCTGCACACGCAGCTGCTGGGGGTGGGGGAGCTATGCCAGGTAGAGGTACCAGCTTCACCATGGAGAACAAGGATGCTGTGCCCCAAGAACCAGTGCTCCAGGGCAGAGATGCTGACACAAGCTAATAGTCAACAGGAGCTCACGGGAGGTTGTGGGTGGCATGGGGGCCACCAGTGGGAATAGCTTTGGGGGCACAGGAACAGCCAGGGCGTGGACAGGGCGGGGAAGGGGTGGAAGACCTCCAGCACTGGAGGAAGGGCTTAGATTCTATCCCAGGGCAGTGGGTAGCCTCAGGAGCAGTGGGTATTTGAACCCTGGGAAGTGACTGTGGAGGCCAAGGCCCTGGAAATGGGAAGGGTCAGAGAACAGGTGCTGCCAGGGTGCAGGCAGGGCCGCATGGGGCAGGCTGTGGCCTGGGAGGGTGGTTTCTGGCTTTAGCCCTTGCTGGGGGTGGGGCCTGGGTTTCATCTTTGTTTCTGACTCCTCCCCTGCAGTCTGTGACCTCAGCTAAGAACCACCCTGAGGGGAAACACAAGCTTCAGGCCCTGCTGCCTCTGGGGAGGAAGGGGTGGGGCTGGGGGGCAGGAGCTCCTGGGGTGGGGCCCACAACGACCAGGTGGAGACCAGACACTCCCTACTCTGTGTGTCTCTGGAGGGCCAGTGGGGACCAAGGCCTGGGGGAAAAAGCCTTCTTCTCTAGGCCCAGAGGAGGGTCACAGCCAGGCCTGGGGCTATGCCCTTAGAAAGAGTGAGAATGGGCGACCCGGTCTCAGGCCTGACACATGACACACAGAGGTGCTGAACATGTCTTACTCATCACTGAAAACTGAACCCTTGGGTGTCAGGCAAGAGGCCTGGGGGGTTTGCTGGGCCACCTGGCAGCCTCCTGTCCCCAGACCTCTTGTCCACACAGGAGGGAGCAGCCTCAGAGCCCCTGATGGGCCACACACAAGAAATGGGATACAGAGAGGTCACACAGCAGGCACAAGGGCTGAGCCAGGCCCAGAACCTGGGTGTCCGACTCCCAGCTCTTCCTGGGCCTCCTTGATGCCTGCTGCACAGCTGGGATGGGGAGCCTCAGGTAAACTGCAAGGCGTTCCTGTCTCCAGAAGGCCTGGAGCAGCAGGAACTGGGTGGGCCAGGGCTGGGCGGGGGGTGCAGTTGAGGGACTCTTGGCCTTAGTGTCTCTGTGCACCCCAGCCCCTAACCCTTGTGTGAAGTGCCTACACCACCCCTCCAGAACCTTCTGACCTCCCAGGATGTGACCTTGCTTCTGGCTCACTACCCTGACCCATGAGACTGCCTCAGTTTCCCTCCCTGTAAAACGGCACGGTCTGGGACTGTCCTCTGGTGGTGAGAGTTGGATGACACATGCAGAGACCTGGTCTGGTATATCCTAGCACCAGAGAGCAGCACCTGGCCACTCACAGCCACCTGCCCAGTGATTCTGCAGGGTGGGGGCGGCAGTACGGCCAGCTGAACCTCCTGGGCTTCAGTCTGTGCGGTGGGGCAGGAAAACCAAGCTCCAAGCTCGGCACCAGCCAGGAGACAGAAGTGTAAGACCCTGGCCTTGTCCCTTGAGCCAAAACTCAGAGGCAGCCGGGCCGAGCTGCAGGAAACCAGCCTGGCTCACCGGGACCGCCTTTAGGACCACTGTTCCTGAAAAGACAGAGCCCGCTCCAGGCCTGCCCAACGGAGCCAGCCCAGGCCCGGGAAAGAGCTTCAGGAAACAGGACCATCACCCTGCACTTAATCTGTCCGAAAGGGGAAGTGGGCTGAGAGTAGGTAAGCTTTGGTTTCCTGGGATTTCTTTAAATTAGCTTTTTATTAAGGGATAACTTTAGAATTACAGAAAAGGAAGGTTCCCCAATGCTCTACTCCTGGTGCCCCCTAACGCTGGCATCTTACGGGGTCATGGGACAACTGCCATAACTGAGGAATTAACTTTGGTACTTACGACCAAACTCAAGGCTCTGGGGTTTGCTAGTTTTCCTTTTTCTGTTCAGGGTCCATCGGTCCATTTACTGGGAAAAGATAAGACATTTCAGGCTGGGCGTGGTAGCTCAGGCCTGTAATCCCAGCACTTTGGAAGGCCTAGGTGGGCGGATCACTTGAGGTCAGGAGTTCCAGACTGCTGAGGAAAGCCTGTCTCTATCAAAAATGCACAAATTAGCCAGGTGTGGTGGTGCATGCATGTAGTCTCAGCTACTTGGGAGGCTGAGGCCCGACAATCACTTGAACCCCGGAGACAGAGGCTGCAGTATGAAATAACCCCACTGCACGCCAGCCTGAGCGACAGAGGGAGGGAAAGAAGGAAGGAAGAAAAGAAAGTAAGAAAGAAAACACAGAAACAAAGAAAAGATATGCTAGGCAGGTGGAGTGACAAGAGAAGGAGGCCAGGGGTGGGGACCCATGCTTAAGCCCGTGTCTGACTAGTAGCAGGTCAAGGCCAGGTGGGAGGCGGTGGGGGCTGGGGGGGAAATGTCAACAGGTGTGGAGATGACCCACAGTCCGGGGGCTGACCCAGTGCAGAGGGAAGTACAGGGCAAGGACCTAGAGGTGGGGCAGTGCCAGGCTGTGGGGGGTGCAGGCCCTGGGTTAAGTCTCAGCTCTGCCACACCTCCCAGCTCAGGCCACCTCCCTGGGCCACTGTTCTCATATCCACTAAATGGGCCGAAATTGAAACAAGACATAACAAGGTCATAATAAAAAACCACTTTTTACTTTGCTGATGGTAAAAAAAAAAAAAAAAAAAAGCCACCAAAGCCAGCAGTGAACTAGATAAGAAAAATCACATCGCTTCTCTGAGCCCGAAGTCTGCGTTCCTGAAATGTGAAGGACACACCCACCTCTGGCGGAAGCGCAGCTGCTGACTCTCCCAGCTCCGGGGCCGCCCAGCTCCCCCCAGCTCCATCCATGCAGTCCCCTCTCGGCTCCAGTTCCAGAAGGGTGGTGGCCGCCCTGTGCCACCGATTTCCCAGAACATAACCCAGGACGGCCCCGGCGCGACCTTGGGCGAGGCCCAGCTGCAAAACAGAAAAATCACAGCCCCCGTGTCCCGCAGGCTCCAGGCCTCGCCCGGCCCGCTCTGGCTGCCCGCGCACTTCCCAGGGGCAGGCAGCCCGGCGTCCCCCGCCGCCCTCGGCTCCGGAGTCCTCATGCTCCGAAGCCCCCCACGCCCAGCTCCCGCCCTGCCCCCTCGGAGGCGCCGGGCCGCTCCCTGCGCCCCGGGGCTGCTCCGCCGCCGCCACTTTGTCCCGCGCGCCAATCGGCGGCCTCCTTGACTAAATAAGGCCAGCAGCGCCGGTCGGGCGCCCCCCGTCCGTTACTTCCGCCCCCCGCCCGCCGTGACTCAGGCCCCGCGGCGGGCGGGGACGGCGCTGCCCAAGGCCGGGCTTCCCAGCGGGGCAGGCGGGGCTCCGGCAGCGCCGAAATCGCCAAATATGGCCGCGCTGCCGCCCCCCGCCGCGTACCTGGGCTGCACCTTTGCCCCCGCCGCGTAACGCGGCCGCGGAAGAGGAAGTCGCTTCCCGCCCCGGCCTGCGGCGGCGCCCACTCCCCGCGGCTGAGGCCATGCCGGGGGGGCGGGGAGTCCAAGGGTCTCGAGGCGCCAGCCCGCCCCCAAGACCCTGGCGGTCCCAGGTCCGCAACGTGGGGAAGAGGGGGGGTCGTGCCCGGGGCCCGCGCCTTTCCGCACGTCCCAGACAAAGGAGCTTAAGAGGAGGCCGGAGGCCCGGAGGGGCAGGGTCCCCAGCCGGCGCTGAGCGGAACGTGGGGAGGGCGGACGCAGGACAGACGGGCCTGTGGCTACTGCCCACCCGCCCCGAGTCCCTCGGTGTGTGATGTCGCATGTTGGGACCCCCAGGTGGAAGTCCCCATCTGGGGGTCGAGCAGGCTGCGGTTCTTCTGCCCAGGGACGCGAGTCCGGGTGTGTTTGCTGGGGGCCCCGCCCGGGTTTCGCCCTGGGAGGACACACACCTGAGAGGTTTGCCCGGGCCCCCGGAGTCTGTGCCTGGGGGGACTCAGCACCCCCGGGAGGCCTGGGACACGGGGCCCTTAGGCACAGGTCTCGGGGTCCGGGGTGACTGCAGCCCGCAGGTGAGCTGGGCCGGCCGCCTGGCCCTGACTCGCTGTCCTCCCTCCCAAACACGGGGTCTGGAGCTCACTTTGCAGGGCTCAGGGCGCGGGACTCCGCGTGGGGACCGCGGCCCCGCCCCCCCGCCTGTGGAGTCCAGTTGAACGGCCTGCGACCTTGGCCGGGTCGTCGCCTCACTGCGCGGCCCCACTGCCCCTCCGTGGCCGGCGCTCTCACCCTGAAAATTCCACAGCGCACACGGAAACAGTAGTGCCGGGAGCCCCTCGGGGTGTAACCGAAGCACCCGCGCCAGCAGGTGCCGCTGGGCCCGTGCCGGGGATGACAGGTCTTCCCGCGGAGTCTGCCAGCCTGTGCCCAAACCCAGGCCAACCCTGACCCCGGCCCTTAGCTGCCCTCGAAAACAAAGGAGTGGATCCCCCCGGCCTCCCCAGCCTAGGGAGCCGACCTTCAAGAAAGTCACGGTTCCGGTCTCTACCTCAGTTTCCCTATAATGTCTACAGGTGACCAGCATGAAACAAAGGCCTCGCTGCGCACCGCCTCCTCAGCAGATAAGGGGGCGGGGTAGCCCCAACCCGGAGCGTGCGCTTGGGGACAATCGGACCTGTGATTTGAGGGACAGGGATGTGTCGGCTCCGGTAGAAAGGGGCATCGGTCTCCAAACCCACGGAGACCCGGGGCAGGGCACCCCGTGGACGGACCGGCGAGGTAGTGGCTGCGCTCGGGGACGGGAGGCTCCTTCCTATGGTGACCGGGGCGAGGTGAGGGCTCCCCCGCGCCCAGGAACGCCGAGCGCCGGGGACCCCCGCCGCGCCCCTCCCCCAGCCTGGCCCGGGCGCGGAGCCCGAGGGGAAAGCCCGCAGGGGACGTCCCAGGGAGCAAAGCCCCGCAGCGTGGCCCGGACGGCGGGGACCCACCCCAGCTCCCGCACGGCCCCGCCCCGGGCCAGGCAGTTTCGGGGCGCAGCCCGGCCCTCCTCACGGCGCGGCAGTCCCAGGGCGCGGCCGGGCCCGTCAGCCCTTCGGCTCTCCCAACGACCCCCGGAGGGCGCCCCCACCCAGCCCCGCCCGGCGGCCCGCCGGCCCGCCGGCCCGCGTAGGGTCGGGAGCGCGCGGGGGTGGCGCGGGCGGGGCCGTTGGGAGGCGGTGCGGGCTGGGGGCGGGCCAGGCCGGGGCCCCACGTGACCCTGCCGGGCGGGCCAATGAGCGCCCGGCTTTCGGAAAGATCGCCATATATGGACATGTTCTGGGGCCGCGCGCGCCGCCGGGCCGCGCGGGCTCGCTGCTTCCTCTTAAAAAGCGGCGGGGGAGACCGCGATCGGTCTCAGTCGCCGCTGCCAGCTCGCGTACGGTGTTCTCTTTCCGCTCCGCTGTCCCACTTCTCCGCCGGTAAGCGCCCCTCCCCGGACCCGAGGAGGACGTCTCTGGCCGTCGCCCCTCCACCCCAGCGGGCCCCGCTTTCCGCCGCGGAGGCCTCGCGTCGTCGTTTTCGGGAACAAAAGGCGGTACCCGGCTGGGTGGGCCACGCGGACAGGGTCTGGCGGACGCCGTAGGTTTAGGGCGGGGCCCGGCCGCAGTGCGGAGTCCCGGGCGGTGGGCGTTACGTAAAAGGCTCGGGCGCCGGTTCCAGGCGGTTGCGGTCTTGGAGGTTTCGGCTTTCGGGGTTGGGGTATAGCTTGACGCTTCTCCGCGGGAGGGTCTTGGTTGGTTCTGGGTGGGGGGCTGTTTTCTAGCGGGGCTCGCGTGAGTTCGTCGCTTTCTTGGCAGGTCGCAATGGAAGAAGAAATTGCTGCACTCGTCATCGACAATGGGTCCGGCATGTGCAAAGCTGGCTTTGCTGGGGACGATGCCCCCCGAGCCGTGTTTCCCTCTATTGTCGGGCGCCCTCGGCACCAGGTGAGTGGAGGGCGCCACGGGGCTCCTGGGTTCTGCGCTGCGGCGTGGGCTCGGGGGCCACTGCGAGCCTGATGGCCACTTCCTGTAGGGCGTGATGGTCGGCATGGGCCAGAAGGACTCCTATGTGGGCGACGAGGCCCAGAGCAAGCGCGGCATCCTGACCCTGAAGTACCCCATCGAGCACGGCATCGTCACCAACTGGGATGACATGGAGAAAATCTGGCACCACACCTTCTACAACGAGCTGCGTGTGGCCCCGGAGGAGCACCCCGTGCTGCTGACCGAGGCCCCTCTGAACCCTAAGGCTAACAGAGAGAAGATGACTCAGGTGAGGCTCGGCGACGCCCATGCTCTCCTCCGTTTTCCTAGTCATTTTCTGCCCAGCTTGGTTTCTGACATTCA
>CAUYLG010006935.1:0-74668 GCA_963573385.1 Cacajao melanocephalus | reverse complement strand
CATAATACAATTTATTATGTATAATATATATATAATATATAATATATTATATATTTATTATATATTTATATATATAATATATATTATATATTATATATAAACAATATATATATATTTTATATTTATAAATAATAAATAATAAATATATATATATATAAAAATATATATAAAAGAATGGAGACATAGGAGCTTACCATATCAGCCCACTAATGTTGTTGATGAAGTACTGGCTCACAATTATGGATATGACTAAAAACAACAGAAGTGGATTTTGAGAACCAAAGATCAAACAAAAATCTCAAAGAAGCAACTGAGTGGCATTTATAAGGAAAGACCTGAATAAGACTCCAGACAGTTTAAAAACTCTTAACTGACACTGAAACTACAACCTACAGAAAGCTGATTAGAATTTGTGGGCTGAGTTCAAGGAAGTGGTTGAGTTCTAAGGCAGAAAAGTAAAACAAGATATGTATGTTTTACCATAGGGCTTAAGCAAGATCTGCAGTATCATTACAAAATACTGAAAATGTCTAGTGCATAAACCAAAATTATTCAGTATATGGTAGAAACAGGAAAATATTAAATTGCATAAAAAATTACAATGAACAACGTTAATGACAAGGCGACATAGATATGAGAATTATCTGAAAAATATTTTAGAAGGGCTATTTTTAAAGGCATTCAACAAGTAATGGTAAATACTCTTTAAGTGAATAAGAATACAGTAATTCTCAGAATATAATATTAAATTCTTTTTCTAGTGCTTATTATTATTGAACTACAGGAATTTTTTAAATTCAGTAAAGGTTGTTGAATTTTTCTCATGTCTAATAACATCTATTGAAATATTCACATCATGTTTCTTCTTTAATCTGGTATTACCAGTTTTCTTACTTTGACTATATTCAGAATAATGTGCTTTGCATCTTCATTAATAAACATGGAACACATTTCAGGCAACAACATTATTATGTAAATGTATAGTTTTCTCAAATGGTTTAATTCAACCAATACTATAGTGTGGCAGAGAGTCTCATATGCATAAACATGCTCACACATTCAAATACAATGGATAATTGACAAACAAATTTTGTCCTTGTTTTCCATTAAATGCCTGGGAGATTTTTGGAAACCATTTCATTTCTGTAGGTATCAGTCTTATCATCTGTGTAAAAATTATTTAAACAACCTCTTTCCAAGTACACACTTCCCAGTCTTTTAACATGTTTAGGTTATCCCTGCATACACATCTGCTTCATATGTGAAGTAAGATTATAGTATCTTACCACTTATATTTAATATTTTTACTGGAGGATTTTACCAATTCAACAGGACAAACAGTAAAGAGGGAGAAGAAATAATAATAGGGCTACATTTATGAAAGAAATCACAACTATATGTATTTGCAGATTACATAATTGCACATTTAGAAAATTCAAAAGAATGTACAAAAAAACCTGCTAGGTGTAAAAAGTAAATTCTCCATCTCAGGATACAATATTAATATATAAAAATCACTAGGTCTTCACACTAAGAACAAACTAATTCATTTACTCTAGGAACAAAAATTATATTAAATACACTATTTGCAGTAGCATCAAAAATGTAAAATATCTAAAAATACACTTAACAAAAATCTAAAAGACTTCTACAATGAAGGTCACAAAACATTGCTCAGGGAAAAAAGGACTAATTATTTTTAAAAATTATTACTAGCTTATTGGTGAGAAGCCTCAATGTTATAAAGACATATATTCCTTCAAATTTGAATTATTTCAGCATACTGTTTTTCAGATATCTACGAGCTAATGCTAAAGTTTATATAGAAATATACATACACTATCATAAATATAGAGCAAAGTTGAAGGCATTAGTGTGACATGAATTTAAACTTACTATAATGTTACAGAAGAAAGTGTAGCATTGGAATAGGAATAGTCAAAAAGTTTAATAAAATATAAAAAAAAATCCACATTCAGTGATTCTATTATATTTAACAAACACATTACTTAATCTAAAATGGAGTAAAATAATGTTTCCACAAATGATTGTGAAACAACTACCTATTTATAATTTTTTAAAAAGGGAACAGTGTTAACCTTATATTACTTCATACACAAAAATTAACACACATAAATATATAAGCAAAATTACAGCTATTAAAATATTGAAGAACATTTAAATGAAACATTTAAAAAATATATATGGCTAAATTGAATTTTATGAAAAAATCTAGAGAACTCTTAAATTCTAGTTTAACATACAAGGAGCTCAGAAGATGTGACTTTTTCCTAACAAGTAAAAATCTGAACAAATTGTAAAATTAACAACTCTTCTTAAGCCTGTACTGTAATATCAATAAAAGTGAGGTTATAGAACAAACTGCTGCCCCATAGAAGTGAGACAGACAAAATAACACGGAGAATCACAGCTTACCAAAGCAGACATCCATAAGATGAAACTTCTGTGGGAACCAATGCTAAAGTAGAAAAACCTAAAATATGATTGACAAAATTCCTGGAGACTCAGGTGGACAAGTCTGAGAGTTATAAATTCCAGTTATCAGAAGGCCCCCCACTTTAGTGAGTTTTACCACCTGAAGCTCTACCAGCATCTAAACATAAATATTGGAGAAAAATCCTCTCATGCTGTGGCAAGGGAAAGAGAAATGGCACCCTTATGAAATACACCAGACCCTTCTGTTTTCTGCCCTTGGGACAAACGATTTAAACAAGACTTAACTTGTTGAGATTTTATCAGAGTCTAAGTGACCTGGGGAAGGGAATTAATCATCTAGCTTTCCATGGGGAGGAAGAAAAATACCTAATTCCAGCACCCTCTAGCCATCAACACTGGAGAAAGAAAATGCCCAACTCCAGCCACCTCAAGCCACCCTGTCTCACTTTACTAAGTAAAAGAAGCCAATCAGATAAGGCTACATACTGTTTGATTTCAACTAGGTGACATCCTGAAAAAGGCAAGACACTAGAGAGAATCAAAAGGTCAGTAGTTGTCAGGGGTTAGTGGGAAGGGAAAGACAAATAGGCCAAGAACAGAGGATATTTATGGCAATAACATGTGAATACATGTCAGTATACATTTGCCCAAACCCATACAATGTGTAATACCAAGAAAGAACCCTAATGTAAACTATAGATTTTGGGTAATAATGGCTTATCAACATAGGCTCATTAATTGTAAAAAATGCATTACTCTAGTGAGAGATGATGATAATAGAGAAGGCTATGCATGTTTGAGGGCACAGAATATACGAGAAATCTCTGCGTTCTGCTCAATTTTACTGTGAATCTAAAATTGCTCTAAAAAATATAGCATATTATTTAAAAAGTAATACAGAGTTCAATAAGCCCTAAAAGAAAGAGTGCATGTTGACTAAGATAATTAGTATCTGAGATATTAGAGGAATCTTTTTATTGTATTATTATTTTTTAATCCAACAAGACTTGAAAGAACGTTTACTTCAGTTATAGATCATTCCCAGTATAGAGGATACCCGTAAAATTTAAAAAAAAAAAAAAACAAACCAAAAAGTAATCTTATTAAAAGACCTTATTAAGAATATGAAAAAAAATCAAGAAAAACATTCACAAATACACTTCTGAAAAAAAAATTTGATCCAGAATATATAAGAACATCCAACAAGTGAATAATTTGTAAAAATTTGGAGTGAAAATAATGTGCTACAGATTAGTTGGCATGCTACTTAAACACAAATATATATTTGACAAAACTAATCAAATTGTATTTTTTAAATTGTACTTTAGGTTCTGAGTACACGTGCAGATCATGGGTGTTGAACAATGGGAACACATGAACACAGGGAGGGGAGCATCACACATTGGGGTCTGTTGGGGGGAGGCTAGGGGACAAACTGTATTCTTAATACACCGTCACTTTACATGTAAGCATATCTTATTTTAAAAATTAAGGAAAGAGTAAGTTAATATATATTTCTTTTTATGACTTATTGAATCATTGCCACCAACTATAAGCAGCTAGCCAATTCCTTATCATTTGCTATTCTTATGTGATTTATAACATTTAAGTTCACTAGGTGGTTTTTGAAAAATGTCCAAGGACACAACCATTCTGTCTTAGTGTCTCTGACACTAATTCTATACTCTCTATAGGTCTCCCTAGTTACACACATTTTAATTCACTTGTGCTACATATTCTTATTTATGGCTGAGTTGATTAGAATGCTCTCTATGCAAGCTACATTGTTTTCTTTAGTTCGTCCTGGTAGTTTCCCAAGGATGATTAGGACGTTTTTGAAGTTATTAATAAATAATTTAAGGATAATCTTGCACCACTTTGTAAGAATTCATCTTGTTGTTTATAATAATATAAATGCATTTTCCATTAGGTTGTCTTTTCCAAAGCAATTAAATACTAATTTCTAATATTTGTCTCTCTACAACCAAATTAATTTCCCCTTTCAGAGTGTTAATGGCTTGTGAAATTGGACTCACTGGACTCAGTAAGACAAACTGGATAGGCCATACAAACTTTTATTTATTTATTTTTGAGACAGAGTTTTGCTCTTGTCACACAGGCTGGACTGCAATGGCAGGATCTCAGCTCACTGCAACCTTCACCTCCGAGTTCAAGTGATTCTTCTGCCTCAGCCCCCTGAGTAGCTGGGATTACAGGTACCACTGCCACACCTGGCTAATTTTTGGAATTTTAGTAGAGATGAGGTTTCACCATGTTGGCCAGGTTGGTTACGAACTCCTGACCTCAGGTGATCCATCCAAAGTGCCAAAATTACAGCCATGAGAAACCACGCCCAGCCAGGACATACAAACATTAACCTCACATTTACGCTTTCTTCTATTTAGAGGCAATGATTGGTTTATATTTCAAAACCAAAGAGCTCTATAGGGACAGGGAAAACAAAAAACCAAAAATAGCAATAAGAACTTCTACTATTCAAATGAAGAGAACTAAATTTAGAATAAGAAATAATCAGAATAGGACATTTTATGATAGCCCCAAAGGAAGCACAATTTTTGAGGGTTTTGAAAACAATAAAACCCAATTTTATATATTTACATGTCTTCCTTATGGAGTAGTGGGAACATTTATGCAGCACTTTGTTTATCCACTCAATATCAATATCAATTGAAAAATGAAATGTTAAAGTGCTTACATTTTCTAGAAACAAAAACAACTGAAGTATAGGAAATGTAATCAGACAAAAAAAAGGTTCACAGCAGTCAGCTGTCTCTATAATTGTACAGTTATCTGATATGTTTCTTTTTTTTCAAAATTTGCACAGCTTCATGCAAATCAAATGAATACAAAATAGATTAGTATTTTGTATTAGTCAAGATTTGCATATTTTCATATTAATCATTGAACTATTGAGAAGCTGAGATACAATTTTATCTAAATGAGTATTTTAAATAAAAACCAAGCTGATTTTTTTTTAAAAGTATCTCACAAGCTACCAAGCAACGAAGACATTTTATGAGTGGTCAGTGTCTCTGAGACCTGTAATTGTTCCTAGTTACAAATTATTCAACTGGATAACTTGTTCTTAAAAATGCAAAATTCAGCCAAATCCAACTCTTCTGAGGAAAGACTGCACACAACCTGTCCAAGTGGAAATAGCAAAAGCAGGCTGCCATTGTGGATTCTTTAGCATGCCTATTCTGTCTAACTTGATTCAGGTGAAAAAAATAGAAAAAAAATAATTGTCTGTTATCTTAATTGCTTTTGGTATTATGTGCACTCTCTCTCCCCTGGAGCTATTTCAGTGTGGTCAGAGAAAATGCTGTCAGTTGATATGTTACCCAGTGGTATCAACTTGAATGCTGACAATTTCCTCATGCATTCTAACCAGCTCTGCATACTCAACAGGAAATGCAGAGAAAAGCTGGCACAACCTGACTTATGCTGTCAGAGCCCACCAGTGTGAAGTCCATCGCTGCTAATGATCATGCCATGAACTGCCAGCATGACATTATTAACGACACTGTCTGAGATCTGCAAACCTCTGGTGTCTCAATTAGCAAAAGTACATACTGTCAGTTTAACCTGAAGATTAAATATCTAAAATAAAGGAAAATTTAATATGAGGTGTATGACAATTTTCTAAATGTTCTGAGCATTTGGTATTGGTCCCTTGTTTGTTTTAGACTATTAAAATTATTGTAAAATGATTCAGATTCCTCAAATCCATTTGGATGATTTACTGAATAAGAATACTAATGTTGTAGAATTTGGAGTGGTTGGGTGGGGTCTCAGGGATGATCATAAAAAACGTTTGTATTTTATTAAATATGCTTTTATTCTTTTTTTTTGGAAAATAGCGTCAAATAAAAACACTTAGAGTTTATGATAATTTTCCTCAAATTACCTCTTGATTCTTCTTAATTACTTAGTATAATCATATGTGCACAGACACACATATCTGAAATTCCTCACTCAGTAGCATTCACTAATGACTTCTGTATTTCAGGCACAGTACTAAATTCTGTGATAAGAAACAGATGCATAAGGAGATTCTTCCATTTAGAAGTTCATAATTGAGTTTTTACTTTTTCCCACAAGCTAGTTGAAATAAACCATCTCATTGACTCATCTCTTTCATCATAAACTTATTTTTGTATATGAAATTGAAATTTCCAATCCAACGAACCCCCCCACCCCACCATTCTAGAGCATAATGTGATTTTGAATTGATTAGTGACAGTTAACATACAAAAGGTAGTATTTTGATATTAGGAATAGTACGATCAGGTCACTGCACTCCAGCCTGGGTAACAGAGCAAGACATCATCTCTTTGAAAAAAAAAATAGTACCTACTATTTCTTTAACATTATGTTTAAAGGACTACACTAAGGCATTTGTAAATACAATTCATTCATTTATTAACCATTATTGAGCACCTAACCTATCATATGTGAGAATTTAAACTATGCTGAAGATACAACAGGAGACATGATCACTTCTTTAGGCTGCATACATTCAGCCTGGGAGTTATATATGTGTAAAATAAATTAACAAGTGACAAATTAGGTAGAGATAAGATCTATAGTAAAAACAAAAACATAATGGCAGGGTAGGATCACGTACAATGTCTAAGGAAAATCCTCCATGTTTGCACTCCAAATTAACACAAATGTCATGCATTTCCCTCTTAGGGTTTCTTCTTCTACATTGCCAAAAAAAGGAACCGGGCATAATTCAATTAGAAAGTAATTAAGTTTATCTACCATGATTAACTGCTCTGCTGGAAGCGGGTTCAATCTATTGCTACCTCCTCTAGTTTTCTAACTCAATGGAATGATAAAGAGAATGAAAAAAGACACTTAAGTAAATACTTTTAAATTTTAATCAAGACTTTACTCTTTGAATTATTGTTATGGCATTTTAAGTATTGAAGCTGAAACTTATGGAAGGCTAATATTTGTTTTGTTATCCTAATACTTTCCTCTTTTATTTTTTTTGAGGAGAGAGGCGAATTATAATATTAAAATGTAATTTGAGTGAAGAAAGTCCTAAATTATAGTTTTAATTTGACCCTCCATCTCCTTAAAATAACATATTGGCTGTCAGCCTTAGTTCTCAGTATATTATGAGATTGTTTTTAAGCTTTTCTTAGAATATAAAAGTATTTCATTAGAAATTGAATTATGAATTGCTGAACTAAAATCCTAATTACTGGATAGTTTGCTAGCTATAGGATTGATTTATAGACAGACTGAGTGAGAGAAAAAAAGGAGAGAGAGAGGTTTTTACTAAGGAAAAGGATATACAAATAAAAGAACAGTAATTTAGTACTTAATAACTAGATAACTTCAAGCAGAACAATCTTGGTTCAAATACTAGCTCTGCATCTTTTATAAACACTGACATTCCTCATTTTCCTACTTGTAATCGGAGAATTAAGAAAGTTCATAAATTGCAAGGATTCAGTGAAATATTTCATGTAAAGTACATGGCTCAATGTGTAATACCGAATTGACATTCAGTAAACTTTAGCTCTATTGTATAAAGAATATATTTAAGTATAAAAGTGCCTTTAAAACTAAAAATGATTATATGAATATAAGGTATTATAGATAGCATAAACAGATTGTAGTAGTGCATCTTTCATGCATTAATTCACTTACACAATTGACCTTGATTCCCTGGAATTTATAGCCATAATATACATAGTAGAGTAAGCCTTAACTTCAGATGTAGAAAATCATGAGAGATTATTTTCTTCTTAATAGTAATTTTAAGAAGCGAATTAATGGCTAGTCATATGCAAAAATGCAACTGGACTTATATGTGTCACCATATACAAAAATTAACATAAGATGGATTAAACACTTAATCATAAGATCTAAAGGTATAAAAATCCTGCAATAAAACATAGGAAGAACTTTTCTAGACATTTATCTAGGCAAAGAATATATGACGAAAACCCCAAAAGCAAATGCAACAACAAAAATAGATAAATGAGACTTAATTAAAAATTAAAAGCTTCTGTACTTCAAAAGAAACTATCAATAGAGCAAACAGACAACCTACAGAATGGCAGAAAACACTTGCAAGTGATCTATTTAACAAAGGCCTAACATCCAGAATCTATAAAGAACTTGAACAATTCAAAAAGGAAAAACAAATAACTCCATTAAAAAAATGGGCAAAGGGTATGAACAGGCATGTCTCAAAAGAAGACATGCAAGTGACCAGCAAATATGTTTAAAAATGCTCCACATCACTATTCATTTGTGAAATGCAAATCAAAATCACAATGAGATGCCATTTCACATAAGTCAGAATGATTAAAGTCAAAAAGCAATGGATTTTGGCATAGAAACAGAGAAAAGGGAATGCTTAACACTGTTGGTGGAAATGAAATTAGTTTAACCTGTATGGAAAACAGAATGGAGATTTCTCAAATAACAAAAAATAGAACTACAATTTGATCCAGCAACCCCACTGTTGAGTACTACATAAAGGAAAAGAAATCACTATAAAGAAAGATACCTATGTTCATATGTTAATCGAAGCACTATTTACAACAGCAAAGTCATGGGACCAACATAAATGTTCATCAACAGTTAACTGGATAAAGAAATTGTGGTACATGTACACTATGGAATGGTACAGTCATAAAATGAATAAAATCATGTCCTCTGCAGCAATGTGGATGGAGCTGGAGGCCACTATACTAAGTCAACTAACTCTTACATATTTTGCACAGTGTCAGGAACACTGAAACATTTATATGTAGTTTTTTCCAATTTTTTAAGTTATTTATGGAAAAGTCCAGCTGAGTACTCTGTTGGTATTACAGACAGAAATCTTCTAAGTTTTCCTGTTGATTATACTATTTCTATTATGAATTAGACATGTCTATGCATTTTAGCTCGTGTCTTTTATAAGTATTATCAGAAAAGCGACCACTAATTGTGGAAGTTACAAGTTATAACAATAATGCTGTCTAACGAAAGCCCTTAAATTTAGTAGATTAAGTCATGTATGCATATACTTAATTTCATGAGTACTTAAAACCTTTATAATATTTAAAGTTGAAGTTAAATATAAAGTTTTTAGGTGTAAATTAGAGACTTTTCTCTGCCAACATTCTGTTTTGCTTGAGGCAGAGTCTTGCTCTGTTGCCCAGGCTGAGAGTACTTCTTTTCTTTAATATTTTGTTATAGGTCATTATAACTGAGCAAAATTTGTTTACCTTGAATTTGGTTTCCTTAACAAAGCACCAGTTCTAAGGCTCTAAGAAAAATTTAGCATCAGTTATTAAGCAGAAAACAGAATATTAGTGACAACGCTATTAATACACCAATTACAGAGACATATTCTCAGTGTAAGTGAAACCAGGTTAGACTCCCACTAAGCCATCCTAAAATAGTTTAAACTCCTTTCTTCCAGTAAAAAATCACAATAATACCTAGTAATCCCTTCAATTTTGGAAACAAAAATTACTCCAAAATAGTTTTTAGTCAGTTGATTTATGATTGATCTACCTGTTGGAAAAAATATTACACAAAATGTTAATTGTATTAAAAAAACTATTAAAAATTTGATTTATTGTACCCCAATACAGGTCGATTAGAACAACATTTCTGGAGCCAGACCCTGTGAAACTGTATTGCTCAGATGACATAGATATTTATCCAGGCCTAGAAAACACTGACTTGGAAGCCAGATAGGCAACAAGTCCAGAAATAATATATTTGTAGGACATTAAAAAGCCAAGGAAGAACTACCAAAATTATAACTAGAAATCTGGAACATATGGTAAAACTACGGTGCTCTTTTCCAAATCATGGATTTTAAAAATAAATGTTCTATATGTGTTTGATAAGATATTATTTTGCTCTCCTGAAATGAATATGACTTTCAATGATGATGGTTTTTTTAAAAAAATCTAAATGTTAACATCTAAATGTTAACATTTTAATATCTGGTTTTTTTTAACATCTAAATGTTAACATTTTATTTTCATGAACCATATCAGTTATGGGAGTAAATGAATCCCCACTAGTTATGGAAGTAAATGAGCTGGAATTGATTTCTTGGCCACTTAATGTATTAGACATTTTTGGCCAACAGATGAGTGAAATAGGCTTGGAAACCAAGAGATGACTTCAGCTAAAATAACTGGCTTTCCTTAGATATTGCCAAGTAGTAGTAAAATTTGCTGAGGTGGCTGTACAGTAGTCCCATACCTTTCAGAGTTTTTTTTATTATTATAGTGAAAGGTTGTGTATCTTGAAATCAGTGGTGACAGATTTTTGTTTTAAATTATATGTGCATATTTGTGTGTGTCTTGTTTGTGTGTGTGTGTGTGTGTGTGTGTGTGTGTATGTGTGTATACATGTCATTTGGAATAGAAATCGTGAAAATTTAAAACACAAGATGTATTGGAAAATATTCTTTTCATTTTCTCATCACTACTTGTAGTATAAGAGCTTATAGTTACTTTCTCTGAGGAAAAAAACTTCAAATATATTTATTTCCACATTCTCTACAGTGGTCATTATCAGTAAATTTTTAAAATTTAACAATCAAATATTTACTACTATATTTAAAGTTACATAAATAAATGTACATTTCTACCTAACAGTATTCACATTATACAATACTTAAAGTAGAAATTTTAAAAATAATAAAATAAGGTTAAGATAGGTAGAAGTTAAAATATTTTTTCTGAAAATCCAGTAATAATTTTTGGAAGAAGACATTCAAAATTGAGGAATATTGGAATGGACAAAACAAGAAGGGGCACTTTTTGTAGGAAATATTATCACTCTAATCAGAAGTGGCCATACTGGTTGTAATCAATAACTAGTCAATTTATGGATGACCTAGGTTACAGTCGAGCAGCATAATTCAAACTTATGGCTTGTTATTCTCATTCCTTTGTAGCTATAAGTAAAATGCATATATTACTTATTTCAATCTACATTAAGCACATATTATGAATTAATGCTTCCTGTAACTTATAAAATCCTTTCTTACTCATTATCTACATTTACCATATCCTCTGAGTTTCAAATTGATTTAACAAGATGCTAGATTACCTACTATGTATGCTTAACTTTTTATATGAGTTTCATCAATCTTCATTTTTTAACATTTATAATGGGAAAATTCAGTATTGCCAGATAATACAGCAAACATATATTGTACCTACCCCTAAAATATTCAATTAACTAACATATCATTAAAAATAAATTTAAAACTAGCAATCACAAACATAAAACAGCATCTTTATACAGTTCACCACATCAACCTAAGCACAAATATTCAAGAACCCTCCAAAGTCCCAAAGGCAAGCTTTCCAAACCAATGATCACTCTATATCTACCTGTGATATTTGTGCATAATAGCATAGATGTATTTTTAATTTTATTTGAAAACACAAACTGTTTGGCTATGTAGTTGTAACATTTCACACTCATATCAGCAAGTTATGAGAGTTCCATTTGCTCCACATCTTGACAAATTTTAGTGTTGCTGTTCTTTTTTATTTAAACCACTTAAGCAGGTTTAAAGTGGTAATCATTGTGGTTTAAATAGAATTTCCTGCTAATCATGTTGAAGACATTTTCTCATGTTATTTATATATTTTATTTTACATAGTCTGTTTGAGTCTTTGCCCAACATTTACATGTATTAATTGTTTGTCTTTTTTTAAAAAATTATGCTTTAAGTTCTGAGGTACATGTCCAAATCGTGCGGGTTTGTTACATATGTATACACATGCCATGGTAGTTTGCTGCATCCATGCTCCCATCATCTACATTAGGTGTTTCTCCTAATGTTATCCCTCCTGAATCTCCCTACCCCCGCTATTCCTCTGCTAGACCCCTTAGCCCCTAGTAGGCCCCGTTGTGTAATATTCCTCTCTTTGTGTCCATGTGTTCTCATTGTTCAACACCCACTTATGAGTGAGAACATGTGATGTTTGGTTTTCTGTTCTTGTGTCAGTTTGCTGATGATGGTTTCCAGATTCAACCATGCAAAGGACATGAACTCATCCTTTTTTATGGCTGTATAGTATTCCATAGTGTATATGTGCCACATTTTCTTTATCCAGTCTATCATTGATGGGCATTTGGGTCGGTTCCAAGTCTTTGCTATTGTAAACAGTGCCACAATAAACATATGTGTGTATGTGTTTTTATAATTTAATGTTTTATAATCCTTTGGGTATATACCCAGTAAAGGGATTGCTGGGTCAAATGATATTTGTAGTTCTATACGCTTATTTCTGGACTTGTCGCCTATCTGGCTTCCAAGTCAGTGTTTTCTAGGCCTGGATAAATATCTATGTTATCTGAGAAGCAATACAGTTTCACAGGGTCTGGCTCCAGAAATTTTGTTCTAATTGACCTGTATTGGGGTACAAGAAATCAAATTTTAAAGTTTTTTTTAATACAATTACATTTTGTGAAATATTTTTTCCAACAGGTAGATCAATCATAAATCAACTGACTAAAAACTATTTTGGATTAATTTTTGTTTCCAAAATTGAAGGGATTACTAGGTATTATTGTGATTTTTTTTACTGGAAGAAAGGAGTTTAAACTATTTTAGGATGGCTTAGTGGGAGTCCAACCTGGCTTCACTTACATTGAGAATATGTCTCTGTAATTGGTGTATTAATAGCATTATCACCAATATTCTCTTTTCTGCTTAATAACTGATGCTAAATTTTTCTTAGAGCCTTGGAACTGACGGTTTGTTAAGGAAACCAAATTCAAGATAAGCAAAATTTGAGTTACAATCAATAAGAGTAGAGATACATTGATGAACACAAAGATATTCAATAAAGAACTCAGTAATGTAGCTGGGCCCAGTGGCTCATGTCTGTGATCCCAGCACTTTGGGAGGCTGAGGCGAGCAGGTCACCTGAGGTCAGGAGTTTGAGACCAGCCTGACCAACACAGTGAAACCCCATCTCTATTAAAAATACAAATTCAGCCAGGTGTGGTAGCACGTGCCTGCAATCCCAGCTACTCCAGAAGTTGAGGCAGAAGAATTGCTTGAACCCAGGAGGTAGAGGTTGCAGTGAGCCAAGATCACGCCACTGCACTCCAGCCTGGACAACAGAGTGAGACTCTGTCTAAAAAAAAAAAAAAGAACTCAGTAGGCAATACGAGGTTAGTAGAAGAATCTAGGACAAAAGCTGCTTTATACTTATCTTAGTAAAGCTAAAAATAAGTCTCAAAAGAATTAAGCTGATCCAAATGTAATTTAATTGCCCACTCAAATGAATTTTAACACTCTTAAAAGGAAGATGACTAAATCTCAACACTCGATAATGTGACATTAACAGCATACAATTATATTAATATACAGTTCATTAATTATTCACTATTGCAATTAGTAAACATACAAAATAATCAAGAAAAAGTGAACCATAGAGAGGAGAAAAAATAAACAGAAATATCCAGTAATAATGGAAATATAAGAATTGGTAGACAAGTACTTTAAAAAAGTGGTTATAAATATACTCAAAGATGAAAGAGAAATAGAATCATAATTAATAGAAAAATGAAGAAATATCAAAGAAACAAAATTCTAAGGAAGAAAAATGTTGATATCTAAATTTAAAATGCATAGAATGGGATTAAGATCAATTATGTTCCAGGGAATATGATCAGTGATCAAGGTAAGTACATTTTCTATCTAGAAATTGAAACTATCCAAATTGAAGGACCAAGGGAAAACTATGTTAAGAAATAAATAAAGGAAAAGATCTTGAATGATGCTGAAATAATATTCAGTGGTTTAAAATATGTAGAACTGAAGACATGATGTCTAAGAGTTTTCCAAATTTTTTGAACACTATAATCCCAAAGATTAAAGAAGCTGACTGAATTACGGTCAGATACACAGAGAAAACCAAACCAAAACACCTTGCTAAAAAGCAGTTATAAGAAACACTCTTGAAATAAATAAGAGTGAAAGAGACATTAGAAAGAAAGATCACAAATTTCTAATCAGAAAAATGCAAATCAGAAGAAAATGGAATGGCGTCTGTAAAGTGATGAAGTAAAAAATCCAACAATAACCTGTGTCTAGTAAATATATATAATGAAAGTGAAAGAATTTCCATGAAATAAATGTTAAATGAAGTGGTATTAAAGAAAAACATACCATAAACAAAACTGGATCTTCAAAAAGGAATTGAATACACCAGAAGTAGTAAATATGTGGAGAAATATAACATAATTTGCATGTTTATTTACAGTTGACTGATTAAAGCAAAAATAAATTTAAAAATGAATACAAACATATTCTTGGTTTTTAGATAAATAGAGAAGTATAATACATGGCAGCAATAGCACAAACAAGAGACATATGGGAATAAACTTATGAAAGTTATATTATGTTTGAAGTGGTGTAATATTACTTGACTATAGATTGTGATAAGTTAAAGATATATATAAAAATCTTTTTTCTAATAAAGATTTACAGATAATAAGCCAGTAGTGAAAAAATATGGAAACCTAAGTAGTAAAATTTTCTATTAATTTTCCCATCAAAAACAAAATCGAACAAAAAAATCACACAAAAGAAAGATAAAAGACAAAAAAATAGAGAAGATATTGCACATAGAGAAAACAAATAGCAAAATTGTAGACTTAAATATACCACAATGATAATTAATATATACTAAGGTCACTGAAATTTAGAGATTGTAAGCCTCAGTAATGAATCATCAACAAACTATACCTTTCTCTAAAGCAATAAATTTTATAACTATAGATATGACTGATAAATCATCTGAAATATTTATCCTAAAATCATTTGTGACTTATTTTAACATTGCTGATATATGATCTATACTATCCACATTGTTCTTATTGGGAAACTAATCATTTGCCCATCTTTAGCTTTTTGATTACACTGTTGTTCTCCCTAGCTCTGTAATGATCACATTTTTCCATGACTTAACCCCTAATCTATGAGTTCATACATTCAGATAAAGACTATGGAATTCATTTATAGTGATCAAGTCTCCTAGAAACTCTACAATTATTTAAAAATTCAGATACTTCTTATTATATTCATTCTCTCTGTTCAGACAGAAAATACAATTTCTGCATGAATAAAGAGAAATGCAAAATAGCAAAAGATAAATTTGAACTTATCTTTGTTGTCAATCAGCCCTGAGCATCATACTTATCATTTTGGGGGACTTTCTAGAAACTTTAAAAAAAGTTAAATTCCACTTGAAGCATAATGGAAACAAATATCAAAATGAAGACATATAAAATTAAGACATTTCCAGGCATGTATGTACATAGGCATGTATGAAAATTATTATATAGCTGTACATTTATGCATAATCAATAAATATTTTACATATAATTAGCATGTCTCTATAATACCTTTGTAACTTCCTGATGACCATGTAGGGTTGTATTAGGCATATGTACTATGATTTATTTAACTTTACATGTTTGACTAGACATTTAGATTATTTCCAAAAGATAGCATTTAATAACAACACACTTAAATACAGACATTTATTTCAGATTCAGTTCAGAAAATTAACTAAAATTATTGTCCTACTATCTAGCAGTAAAACTATCAAAAATTGGCTATCCAGTCATATATCTATACTTATTCGAAACTTTTTCAAATTGACAGCTTAAAATGTCCTGTGCAGTTAGTGGACAACATTGCAGTTACATGCAACAGTCAGAGTCAGTTGATAGGCATTCAGTAGTACTTCAATACATTAAATTGCAGTATATTTTAAAATTATATTTCTAAGTCATTTTCTCTTTTAGTCTGGACAATTTTAATGGAAACATTTAATCTTAATAATTTGGAGCCCAAGTAAGTGAAGTGAAATAATATTTTACATGTGTTTAATAAGTATGACATATTCCAACTTCACAAAATATCTCTTTATGTAAGCTGTGTCATGTTTTTTCAAACAGAAATGACAACTTTTTCATATTCAGTAACAGTAGATCTTACCTCATTTGAGTAGGTGGTTCTAAATTTGAGAATAGCAGAAGGATAACCACCACATTAAAAAAAATGGGAGTTTCAGGATCATCCCTTTGGACAGTTTGTAAAGATGTATTTAGTCTTGGGTTGGCAATTTTGTACATTCCTATTTCACCTGTTTAATTTTGTTGCAGTAAATCTCAGTGTGACCACTGAAATTTAAGTATAAAAATGAATATGAAATAGCATATTTTGAGAGAAAAAATTTGTTAAAATTGTATTATTTGTTAGGAGAGTATAGGTCTCTTAATAGTAAATAAAAGAAGAGGAAATATGCTAGAATATTAGATAAAGTAAGAAATCCAAGAATGGTGCCAGGCTTCTTTAGTCTTCTTGAGAGTTTCTATTACCTAATTTCTATTACCATGAACATTGTTTATTTTGGGACACAAATATGGAAAGCCAATGCAAATATACAACAGTAATTAATTGAAAGGAACATGAAACCATATAAAGTTGAAAGTCTTAAAAAACACAAATGGCACAGTCCGCTTGCTTGGATTGCCAAGATAATAAAGACCCCTTCTGTTAGAAAGCTATGAAATGGATAAAATTCCTAAATATTTCTTTGATTTTTACATTAATTATATATCCATTGGCCACATCCAATGTTTAGGCATTGTTACAACAACTGGATATATAAAAATAACAAAGTAAAACTAATTATTTTAGAGTCAGAGTCCCTAATATAAAGAAGTTTACCATTTATTAAGGAAGATGCCTTACTAAATGATACACAATTACTGCAAGAAAGTGGGATATAAGCACCTACAATTCAGAACCAGATTCCAAGAGACATATAGGTGGAAAACTAAACACATATCTGGTAGTCAAGTAAAGCTTTTATGAGAAACTAGTGTCTAAGAAAAGCTGTAGATTTTAATATCTGTTTGGTGTGAAGAGAGAAAGTGTAGTAGACACTGAGGAAGTAACTTATGAATAGGTTGAAATGCAGACAAAAATCTGGTGTTTCTGAGCATTTTTCTGTTGTGTTGTAAGGGGCTTATTCCACATAAGTTTGGGCAATTACATATTGAACCAGATTTTCTGTCTGAACTTATATTAATTCTCTAGGTTTATTTATTTATGTATTTGGTACAATTCTATTCTAAAACTGAAATTAAACAACCTTTCTAAACCAGAAATCTCTGTGCTTATACTGGTGAAATTAAATCACCCAAATGTAACTTTCTCTTCACCCATCATTCATTAGGCTGACACTTAATGGAAATACACATTATTCTTAGAGAAATCTAAGTGAGAAGAGTGGTTTTGAAAAAGAATCGAGAGAATAAGATAGTAATACAGAGAGTAGTATGAAATAATGAAATTTGAGCACATTGGGAGTTAAAGTACTTCATTTCAATAAATTAGAACTAATATTCCAAACATAGGCTGAAAGTAAATTTAAATTGCTTTAATTTATTCAAACATTCTAAAATGGGATATGGATATGTAACATTAAATGAATATGTTTTCAAAGGTTATCCATTATTAGCTTTCATCCTGATGTTTGCTCTATTTAATCACAGAAAATTAGAAAGATTCTGTGTGACTCAGTTCAAAAAATACACCCAATAATAAGTTAAAAATAAAATCCATTTCAAAGGCCCTGAAAATATACAATAACATCAAGTTGGACTCTGCAAACTTCAGCCATTATTGCTTATATGTATCATTGCTCCATGTTGAGCAAAGATGTTCTTTCACGTGGAACAAAGACGTGTATGGTGGAAGCTCATTATAACAAATAGAAACATATAATAAAAATTAAGAATAAAGATATCCTCAGACATGTATTATTATTCTATTTTACTAGAATTATGCATACCTTATGGTTATTTGCAGAAAGGAAAATGGCCTATAAAGTTGAAGAAAGAAGATGTCCCAAAGAGGCTTGCTGTTGAAAGTCCATACCTGTTAAATATGTTAAGAGTGTCTATATATACACCTGTATTGTTAACCAGTTTTAGGTTTCCTTAATACAAATGGGCATGCACTTCAGTTCATTTTATGTAGCCATTGCATTTGATGTACATTTCCTACTGATTCACAATATGCATTACCATAGAAAAAAGGGTCAGAGAAGTCCTATATTAAACAATTCCACATAACATTGCTTTAATTTGCATATTGCAAACTTATTTTCTGTAATTAATGCCTCTTAACTAAATCTTTGCACATTCACATTTGAAACAAGACAGAGCTATTCACATATTAATAAAATATTTATATTATCAATGTTTTACAATGAGTTTATATTACTGTTACAATCAGAATATGCAACAAATTTCTAGATCATGGATTTCAATGTAGAACTTTAAGAAAAATATTTTGAAAAATATGACTATTGTGAAATAACTTTAACTAGTAAATATTTAAAATATCATGAGGCTGGCATAGGAACTTATTGACTTTTTATAGTTTAATGGATTATGGGAACAACAATTTATTATTTCTCATAATTCTGTAGGTTCAGAATTGGTGTGGGAGGTGGCTAACTGGGTGGATCCTCTGCTGCACATAGTAATGGCTGTGTTCACACATAGGACTAGCTTTATTTGGTGGTAGGGCTGAACTTATCCTCCAGGAAAGCTTCAATCACATTCCTGACTTCTCAGGGCTCCTCTGTATCCTCTGCCTTCCTGTGCTATCTTTCATTACTCAGCATTTAGCTAGAGCTTTCTGTTCAGCATGGGAGCTGGCTTGGCAGCTTGACTTTTTAATAATAACATTTAAAATTTACTAGTTGTATGTATTTATATATGGTAAGATAATTATTAAGTAGAAAGAAAGTAAATGGTTTAGTGATTTTAAGAAACTTGAGTTAGGATTCAGAGGTTGCAGTTCAATTTTTCTCTTGTTCAAGGGAAATTCATGGCTTTCAGTTTCTCAAATGAACTAATTTTTCTCCAATATAGATCATTGCAGGTAATTTTACTACTGGTCTATCAGTGTAGTTCTTGCTGAAGAGTTTGGAAAACAACATTTAAAACAAATTGCCAATAGGAAATTTCTACTTAAGTATTAAAATTTAAGTTTTCGTCATTTCTAAAGTTTATGTATCAAAAGTATCAAAAATTATGTATCAAAAGCCTTCCCTGGATAACACTAGGCTCACCTTGCTAAATGAACTGTGTGCTAAATTGCTAGAGCTTCTTACTGTTTTGTTTACAAGATTTACAGGTCTTGGGATTTATCTAGAGGATATTATATTCAAATAGTTATTTTGGGTTTCACAGAAGTTTAATGTAGTAAGATTAAATAAACTATAGCAAAAACTTACATTCTAAGGAAATACAAATGCTTAAATTTTTGTTTTGCCTTTTTAAAGCATGTTTCTTTATTGCTTCGTAGTTCATGAGTTTACATATGAAGCTATAAAAGGCAAAAATAAGCATGCTTTCTTGGAGACTCCTGATAAGTTGGAAAACTCTTAATTTGAACAAAACTATTCTGTGTATGTGCTTTAATAATGTGGCTTATGGTGCAGATTATATATTAAGTAAAATTAAGCTTTTACAAAAACTTTTCCACATTAATTTGGACTATAGTTTCTGAAATGATGCTATCTAGTGATTAATCTTAAGAGTTCTTAAGATAAGTAAAAAAATAACCAGAACACATGGAATACTTTTTAAAAAATTTCATGAAGACACAAACACACCTCCCAAGGAGAAGTAGATAGTGATATCTATTAAATTACATTAAATTTGTAGTTAGAAAACTTCCAACAAAAATAACTTCAGATCCAGATTTCTTTCTCTAGTGGCAAATAAACAGTTAAAGACAAAGTTATGCTCATTTTCTACAATATCTTTCAGAGATTAGAAGAAGAAACACTCTCAACTCATTTTACGAGGCCAGCATTTTCCAAATCATTACAAGGTGTTTCAAGAGAAGAAAAATATAACCCCAAATCCTTCATGAGCATATATGCAAAAATTCTCAACATAATTAGCAAACTAAATTCATGAATAAAAGGAAAGGTGGGGTTACTCAAGGAAAAAAAATTGATTAAAAATTTAAAAATTGATGACTATCATCTACCATATTGACAGATCAAAGAATAAAAACTTATCTCAATAGGTGCAGAAATGGTATTTGACATTATTCATCATCAATTCAAAAATAGTAACCCTGAGAAAACAAAGAATCTAAGGCAATTTCTTTAACTTGTTTAGAGGTATTCACAAAAACAGAAACACACATAAAAACAAACTAAAGCTAACTCATATAATAATTGAAAGATGAAATAATTTCCCTATTTCCTTTTCAAGTTAAAAACCAGGCTTCTATTCATACCATGCAGAAAGTCCTAACTAGTATAAAAAAACTAGAAAAAAAAAGAAGGCATGCAGACTGGAAAGAAAGAAACTTTGTCTACTACCATATGACATGACTGCTGCATAGAAACCACTGAAGAATTAGAAAAAAAACTGAAAAATTATAATTAATCAATTAAAAATATTTGCTCTGTAAAAGACACTAAGACAATTAAGAGACCAGCCTCCAATTTAGAGACTGTGTATGTAAATAACATGTCTGACAACTCCTTTGTTTCTAGAACACATCAACATCTTTTAAAACTCAGTATCATAATAACAAACAATCTAATTATAAAGGGTGTAAAAGATCTGAAAAGGTGCTTCACCAAAGAAGATATAAGAATAAAAAATAATTATATAAAAGATGGTCAGCATCATTAGTCATCAGGGAAATGTATACCAAAACTCAATGAGGTACTACCACAATACACCTATTAGAATTACAACACACAAACAAGACACCTGATAATTCCAAGTTTTGATGAGAACGCAGACAATCCTCAACTCTCATACTTTGCCACTGGAAATGCAAAATAACACACATTGCAAAGCAGTTCGGCAGTTTCTTATATAGTTAAACTTACATTTATCATGTAAACCATGGATTCTCCTTCAGGAGCCATTAAAAACTAATGCTCAGCCAATATCATCATGCAAATGTTTACAGCATATTTATTCATAATCTCCAATAACTGGAAACACTGTAGTTCTCCATTAAGCAGTTTGTAGAGAGGCTTCCATATCATGGCATACTACTTGCCAATAGAAACAATAAGAAAATATTGATTTTCAAAACAACATTAATGAACCTTAAATGTATTTAAGTGAAGTAATCCACATCTAAAAGGCTACTTGGTGTATAATTCCATTACTATGATACTCTACAATAAGATAAGCTGTAAGAGGGAGGCTAAATACAAAGGGAAATTATCAGGAGATTTTGGCAATGATGGAACTAATGTATGTAGTACTATAATGGTAGCTATATGACTTTGTGCATTTTCCAAAACCCAAAGAACTGTACACCACAGAATAAACTTTAAATTGTTTATAAATAAAGCTACATGTAAATTTATTCTATATGATAACATTACATATGAAAATAAAAAAAATACAGCAACCAGGATATCAGGATAATTTAGATTGGATATAGACTTTGACAAATACATTTAACTGTAGAAAAATGAACTGTATAACTACAGTAAAAGATGTGGGGAAGAAAGGTGCTAACCTAAGTAACTTTGCAAAACAGTATTTAACTGGCTATTGCAAGGCTAAAACCAAAAAGAACTTTACACAAGCACTGTACTTTAGTAGTTAAAGTATTTTAGGAATGAATTTATACATATGCTAGCGTTGATCACGTACATAAATATGTTGTACATAGTGAGAAACTAGTTTCTCTATGTCAGAGAAAGAAGTTACAAATAAAGGAGGAAAGCTAGAATGTACTCTGTAATTGACTTTGAAGTTAACTTTACAAACATAACTTTGAAGTTAATATATAATATACACATACACAGACGCACACATATATATAAATATATACAGACTGAAAGATACAAAACAAATATAGATGCATGTGGATATGCAATACTTAGCATCTATATATAGTAAATATACGTAATTTTCAGCAAACATGTGCAATGAACAAAACCAATTGAATAGATACCAATTTGCAATCAAATAAATCAGACATCTGCCAAGACATGTTGATTCCAAGGCTGAGGCAGAGACAATATGACTTACAAAGTGAATTTGGAACATGTTATGATTACTTAAAGAAACGATCAGAAAAAATAAATAAAAGGATATAATTATAACAAGGATCATAGAAGTCACTCTTAAAGAACTCCTGTATTTGTTTTCACAATGATATAAAGAAATACCTGAATCTGATAATTTATAAAGAAAAGAGGTTTCATTGGCTTATGGTTCCACAAGATGTACAAGAAGTATGGAAGCATCTGCTTCTGTGGATGCCTCAGAGGGCTTTTACCCATGGTGGACAGCAAAGCCAGAGCAGGCATCTTCACATGGCTGGAGCAGGAGGAAAAGAGACAGAGGGGAGGTGCTACACACTTAAAAACAACCATATTTCATGAACTCGCTATTGTGATGACAGCACCAAGGGGGTTCGATGGTGTTAAACCTTGAGAAACCACCCCCATAATCCAATCACTTCCTACCAAGCCCCAATTCCAACACTGGGACATATATCCAAATCACATCACCTCCCAATGTCCAAAACTGGAACAATTATTTTATCATTGATAATAACCCTTTCTTATTCTCCTCTTTGCATTCAGGAAAGAACTATTATTCAATATAGCCATAAAAATGGTAAAAGGCTACTGCTCAGTCTAACAATAAAATATTTAACTTCTGTATATAGATTCATTTAAGAAATATTTATTATGTATTTATGCACTTATCACTGTTCTAGGAAACAAGATTTATAATTTTTTAAAAGAGGTTTAAAAAAATCTGCCTTAATGGAGCATACATTTTAGTCATCAGGTACTAACAATTAAAAAACAGTTAAATAATGTATAGTTCTAAAATCATGTCAATACATTTCATCAAAAAGTTGAATTCACACTCTTCATAAAACTCATATTTTGTTTATAGGGACAAAGCATCCATTCCTGAAACCATGTTGAGTGTAGCATAAATAGTTTTATGTGTTAAATTTACTATTTAGAAAACTTACATTAATATAAGTTTGGAAGATCTTCTGATTTAGCTTAGCCTAGACCTGTGGTGTCCAAAGATTATCCCACAGTATTCTGATTCTTCCAAAAAAATAGGATGAACTATTCTGCACTGAAATAAGGTGAAGATTGAAGGCTTACTTCTCCTCAGAGATTGTAACAGAAAAGATGAAGGGTGTGGAAGGCAGATAGATAATAGCTTGAACTAGGTAAGCTGAAAAGTGGTCTAAGTGAATACTGATATAAGTTAAGAATATTATTGTATTTGAACTTGTTTTCATTACCTGAAAATGAGTAAATATTTAATAAATTTTAATGACTTTTGTACACAAGTTACAGAAGCTCTCATATATTGTCATAGAAAAGATGAATCATGTATCTTGCTTGGCTAAACTAGAAGGAAAGAAGTAATATGTTTTGAGGTGAAAGTCTGAAATTTAAAGTGGTCAGGATGGTGAAACTCCAATGGGAATTTGAGGATATCTTGGGAGGTCTGTGTGGTCTACCTCAGGCCACGATGCTGAGTTGGAGGGAGCAAACTGGATATAATTTTCTCAGATAAGGATTGACAGTGAGGACCTTGCTCACAGTTAAGTTATAGTTGTACATAAATATTATTTCTGGAAAATATTTATTTAAAATCATTAATTCTGCAACATCACAGAAACTTGGCTAAAAATATGAAAGTATGATTCCCATCATTTGACAGGACAGAATGAGAGCAATAAAAAGTGAGCTCAAATTATAATTTTCTTTTAATTTTCTATGTAAGCTGATTCTAGATTCATCTTTGACATTTATACTAAACTCATCACCTATGCCAACACAGTATCACACTGTTGGAAGTTAGGAGTACATGAATATTTTTTGTTACGTTTATATGTTAATATTGCTTTACCGATTAATTTCTGGGACAATATAATTCCAGTCATGATCCATGACCTTTATGTCTTTGACAACTATGACTTTTTTATATTATGCATTCCTGAATTATTCAAAATTTAAGTGTTATTTTCCAATATAACCCATCTAAGAACTAAAACTATTATATCCATATTATCTATATAAATTATCTGAGTGAATTTTACAAACTAAGATATATACATTCTATTTCCAGGTAAGGAGCTAAAATGGCATTTCTAGCTAAGAAATTGTTTTTCACGTTTTCAATTAATAATGATACTCAGTCCCAAATATTTTCTAAAGAAATGAAAATATAAAGAGAGAGCAGGCTTGGTAATGTCATTATGAATTAACTTCATTTTGGAAAACACATTATGTATCCTTGAAAATCTAATTTATAATAGTTAAGGGAACAAACACTTTAATTATCTGGCTCTTCTCTTCGTTTTGATTTGTAACATCAAGGGAGATACGCTTAATTTTATTTATCCATGATTCACATTGCTTACACAATTTTTCAATGGAGACTTCCAGAAAGACAAGGGATTTAAATCTCTACATACTCAATTCTCAGCATAAAATAAACACGTTTTGTCATTAACTGACAATTGAGAAATGTTTCTTATGTAGATCCATACATTTATATCACTTAAATTTGCCTGCAGTGTGATTCTTCAGTATGAATGAGTAAAGCAATAATAACATATACCATCCTGTGGTTATCTGAAGCCATTTTTTTTCTTCCTGTTCCTCTTTTTCATGTTATGTTCAATAAGAGTGCTCTCTATCTTGACACAAGATAGGCTATTCACCATGTTTAAAATGTGCTTTAAAACTCACTCCATTTTTTCCTATGCCTATAAGCACCATTTTTCAAATTTACTGCAGTAAATTCTTTTTTATCTCCCAGCTGTTTTGACAGAATAGGAGGCAACATCATGGTAAAGCTGATATTGGTCTTTGTGAAAGATTAATTGGGAGAGTGAGTTTTAAATATGATAATATGGTAAGATTTTATTCTTGGCTTTGTCCAGAAAATGATTATACCCGTTTTCTTTTATGTTTAAAAACATCTATTGCTTCAATGTACAACTAATTATAAATGATAAAAATTCATGTAAGATACAAGCTTCTCATTTCTTAGGTGCTGCTTTTAATATTTTAATTAGCATGTCTCTACAATCATCTTTGTTCTATAATTTTTGATGTCTTCCTGTCTTAGTTTGTTTTCTGTTTCTTATAGCAGATACATGAAATTGGGTAATAATAAAGACTTGGAATTTATTTCTTATGGTTATGGAGGCTGGGAAGTCTAAGGTTGAGGGGACCCATCTGGTGAGAACCTTCTTGCTGGGAGGGAGTCTCTGAAGAGTACTATGATGGCACAAGGTATTATATGGCAAGGGTGCTGAACATACTAACATGCTAGCCCAAGTCAGACAAGAACTAAAAAATTTATAGCAATTATAGAATTTTAAAACTGGCATTATGCTGAAGCATCACCCAATTTTAGCCACTTAGAAAGAGCAAACAAACAAGATGTAAGACTGATAGCTCATTTTTTTCCCCCTTTTTTGTGGAAATACAGACAAGGCAGAGGAGAGCAATGCTACGTGAGTCATATTAGAGAATTAGGCAAAAGGAAAACAAACATTGAATTTATCTTTATCTTAGCTTGCTATTTTATTATGCATATTTTCATTAATTTTGATATTTCAGAATACTGCATTTAAATATTATTTATCTGGATTATTAAGTATTTTGGCAATCCTTTAAAATTTGCACCCAAGTCAAGTGCCTAATTGGCCTTACCCTAAACCTGGATCTGCTTAAGTATTTCACAAAGACTTAAAAGTAATGAGTTCTGGATTATTCTGATAACAAAACCAAATGAAGACATCAAAAGAAACAAAAACTACAGGCCAATATATGTTATTAATATTGATGAAAATATGTTCAATGATATAAAAAGAATTTTACATGAAAATTATAATATATTCCAAGGTTGATTTAACTGCTTAAGAACAACTAATTAAGTATATCATATTAATAGAAAAATTGACAAAAAAAGATCATCTCAATGCATGCTGAAAGAAGTGTTTTACAAAACCAGTAATTCTAGTTTGTGATGAAAACATTCAATAAATTAGGGACAGAAGTAAAATCCCAGGTAACATCATACTTAAGGGTGAAATATTGAATGCTTTTCCCTAAGATCAAGAATAAGATATAAATGGTTAAGCATATAATGTCTAAAACTTTAATCACAAGTTTTTTTTATTTCTAAATATATTGCTAAATGCAGTTGTACACCAATGCAGTCAATAAATAATGTTGAAATTTAATAGGAAAGAAAAGTCTGAGATGGTTTTAATAGAAATTAGAGAAGACAAACTTTTAAGAAGCTATCAAACAAATTGAGAAGTGCATGTTAAAATATATAGTATTAGAAGTAGCATGTATTCCACCAAAAAAAAAAAAAACCCAGATGACAAAATAAAAGGCTTCATCAGAAAAGTTTCTGACTTTTTCAGAACAAATTTTGAGTTACATACACTTTTATCTGATGTTATATTCTGTTTATTTTCTGGGTCAACTCATGTTAAATCATCTGCTGCAAATTATATTGACTACAAAGTAATGTCTTAATCTTAATTTAGAGAGACTTGAATTTAAATTAAATCTATATATTGTGGATATATAGTAGAAGTGTAGCTTATCATCTTTCAAACTCAATATTCCCATCTGCAAAGAGGTCACAAATTAGCCATTAGCAAACAATCATCAACAGTATACTTGGTGCGGTGCTATCACTCTTTTTGGTAGTGATAATCCAAGGATTAAAATAATCCATGGAGAAATTCAGTCTACATAGAATATCCATCTCACTAGTGAAAATACGTTGGCTTCTCCAGTTGGTTTCATCATTTCCCTTTGTGTAATAAGGAAATCCTCTCATAGCTTACCCTAAAATACACTGCAATAGTCTCCTCTTTATCCACACTTTTGCTTTTTATGGTTTCAGTTACCTTAGTCAACTACAGTCCAAAATTATTAAATAGAAAATTCCAGAAATAAGTCTTAACTTTTAAATTGCATGCTGTTCTGAGCAGCATGATGAAATCTCATGCCACCCCATTCTGTATTGCCCAGGATGCGAATCCTCCTTCAGTTCAGTGTGTCAACACTGTCTATACTCTTTGACCCTTAGTCATATAGTAGCCTTCTGGGCAAATGGATCTACTGTATCCCAGTGCTTGTGTAAGCAGCCCTTATTTTACCTACTCCTGGCTCCACAATGTAAGAGAAGTGATGCTGGCAATTCATGTATGTCAAAAAGAAACCATAAAATACTTTTCTTTAACTGAAAAGGTGAGAGTTCTTGACAAGAAAAAAAATGTATGCTGAGATTCCTAAGATCTGGAGTAAGAACAAATATTGTCCATGAAATTGTTAAAAAAAAAAGAAAAGAAATTTGTGCTAGTTTTATTGCTAAGCCTCAAACTGGAAAACTATAAGTGCTGAGATAATATGAAAAAGATGTTATATTTGCGGGTAGAGGACATGAATAGAAAACATTGTGATTGATGGTAATAATTTGAACCAGATTAGCTTAATTTTAATTAAATGAAACTTTATTATATGTATTTATGTATAGGAAAAAGCAAAGTATATATAGAGTTCAGTACTATCTATAACTTCAGACATCCACTGGGAGTCTTGGAACATATCTCCCGTGGATAAGTGGGAACGACTATATTCAGAGTTGTCCACTTGTAACTCTCCATAAATAAGTATCTACAGTTGTTTTGAGAAATAATACAATAATCTATACATATATTATTGTACATATATACATATATTATTGTACATATATACATATATAAGTATATATGTATTATTGTATATATGCGTGCTATTACTATATTAGTTTAGTATATACATATGTATATATGTATCATTACATATATATGTATGATCATATGTGTGATTATATATGTATGTGTGTATACATATCCTTTAATTCCCTCCAGAGCCTCCAAATATTTTTTCTTTTATTAATACATGCTATGTAGCCAATATTTTAAATCAATCAATCTCAAATTTAATAAAATCTATCTAGCTATTTTTGTGTAATACAATATCAGACAAAGATTAACAAGCAGGATTGTTACTTTTTTATAAAGGTAATAAACATATAACTTGAAACTGTCTAGACAAATTGAAGACCTATGGTTTCTATAACTGACTTTAGGAGACTAGAGGAGAAAAAAAAATCATGAGTTTGAGTAGTTTCTAAGAGTAGATTAAGAGTGAACCAGAGGAATAAAGAGGAAAAGAATTTAGATTTATGACTGAAAAGGAATGGAATTAGACCATCTCAAAAAATGAGATTCAAGTCTATCTTTAAGGCAAATTAGGAAACACTTATTCAATGGCCAATAAATATGAGGTATTATGGTAGGAATTTGAAATACAGGAGTGAATATGGATCCCCTGCCATACAGACACTTCCACTTAGAATAAATGACAATAACACTGATAATAATAAATGAAAATGGCAAGTGATTTTTTTAGGGTTTAGTAAGTGGGAAATGCACCTAATTTTACCTTGGGGAGGCAGTGGTAAATTTCTGAAGGAAAAAAAAAATTTGAGATGTGAGAAGAATATGTATTAGGAGAGCAGGACAAGCATAGACTCATGGGACTTAAGAATCATTATGGGACAAAGTAGAACAGCTTTCCATCATATTTATTCTCTGAGGAAAGTGTCTTTGTTTTGTTTTTCCCAGCTTGCATTATAATACTTCACATCATCTTTTTTTGTTTAATAACTTGATAAAGTAGGAGAATCACAGCCATTAAGCACTTTCTTGGGGAGTCACCCTTCATTCATATTCTACACCAGCAGGATTCTTGACGAGCTTAGCAAACTAATGCCATCCTGTAATTATTAGCTAGATTTTATCTGGACCTTTTAATAGGACTCTAATTTTAAACTTAGTTTCACTTGATTTTAAGGCTTGCGTTAATGTCTGAAACAAGTAACCTGTGTTTTACATCTGTAGTGTGTATATGTGAATGTTCTGAAATAAGGGTTAGATATGGAACATTCTTTAGAAGTGTTCTCTTGTGTGTTAATGCATGGGAATGAGATAGAAGAAAATATGTGACTCAGTGAAGAGGAATAACTTCTATTATATTAATGAGAGCAATGAATTCTTAATTCTCAGCCACAAAAATGATAAAATACAATGGGATTTTCAAATGTAAAATAAAATATCTGTACTCAGATCATTGCTGTAGAGATAAAGTAAAATATTGTTATATAACTCTAAGGTGACATGAAAAGAATGCAACTGTTCAACCAAATGGCTCAAAGCATAGCCATTATTATTTTCCTTAAATATTCTCCAAATTTAATATTTTATGGGTGTGAAATACTACCATCACCACGTAATTTATCTTTTATTTTAACATTAATTCATTACTGACATACTGAGTGATAGACATAATTTGCATATGCTGTATATCTGATTTTCATGAATGCAGATATCTGACAGTCATCCTTGGTCTCTTCATCTTCCTTAACCACTGGCATCTTAACACTCACTAAATCCTATTACTTCTGCCTCCTAAATATCGCTCAGTTATCTCCATTTCCAGTCTCAAGATCTATGTTTAGGCCATAATTATCTCTTGCATGAAACAGTAGAAATACAGCATCTAGGATAGTCTTTAGTTGATGGCTATCCAAGCACAATGACAGATACCCTCTCATTTAAGAATGTGAGAAATGTTTTCTAGTTGTTATTGTATAAGAGAGGTAGGCCTTTATATTAGCATTCTAGAGATTTCTAACGAATTATGATAAAATTGCTGCTTAAAATAACAAAAACATGTTCTCTCATAGTTCTGGGGCCCAGAAATATAAAATTAAATTATTGAGAGGTCTTCTCTTTCTTCAGAGGCTATAAGGGATAATTATTTCTGCCTCTTCTAGCCACTGGTGGTTCTAAGTGTTTTTTGGCTTATGGCAACATCACACTAATCTCTGCCTGTGTCTTCATGTGGTCTTCTACTCTTTGTTTCTTCTCTTCCTCCCTTCTCTATGAGAAAACTTGTCATTGGTTTTAGTGTGTATCCTAATCCAGGATGATTTCATCTCTAGGTCCAACAGCTAACGCTTATTATCTTTGCAATCACATTTGACATTCTAACATTAGGATTGTTGAAATACCTCTTGAACTTCTGTTTAAAACCTGCTTAGACATCAATCTTGCTCAGACTTAGGTTTAAAACTCTTAGCACCACGAAAGCCTCACAGTTAAGAGTTAGGTATATGTCAGGGAAATAAATGATAACAAAAAAGTTCATCATTATTGCCCTCACAGGAAAAAACTTGGGAAACATTCCCAGGTGAAAACCTGTAAGGTGGATAGCTGGACAAGTAGATGCACTGAAAGATAAGAAGACAAAAGAATAAATGAAGTTTACCTTTTCATTTGTTCTCTGATCTATGCTCCCTCAATGGATCACTTCTAAATCTCTATGTAGTTTTTTAGTAATTTTGGAGGAGGCACAAATCCATTACGAGTAATAGAGATAATCAGTACCAATGAAGCAGAGATCACTTCTTGATTTTTCCTGCTAAAAGTATGACTCCAGGACTGGATTGTTCTCTTTTTTCTCTCCCCATAACGTTCTTAAGGATTTTTTATTTGTCTTGACTATACATCTACCTCAATTACTGTTTATGTTTACCTAGTTCACTATAACCTTTTTTCTTACTAAACAATAACACAGGAAATTGTATTTCACTATGTGTCCCTTTATTTCTAAATATTGCAGGTTAGGATATTCTCTAAAATACATTAAAGAGTTCTAACCTGATGAAATATATAAAAATCACATACTTTCTTTCAGTAATAATAAAGAAACACATGGATTAGTGAAATATGAGTAAATAGCTTATCATATGTAGACTGTATCTGCATATTATGCCAGTCATTCAAATGTTTAACATTTTTATTTACTTAGGTAGAAAAAATATGTAGACTTACAACCATGAATCAACAAATATGTATATAAATTGTACTCAGTGGGAAAATGCTAAAATGAGAACATACCTTTTTGACCTGAATTTATATATTTTTCCATTTCAGACATTCAGGCAGTCCTCTAAAGAATCAAGGATATAGTTTGGTTTGGGGACTCAGCTTGCTCATTACAGAGAGCTAATATATTTTCCCAAAAGTGTGGATTCCATTTTCCACTGGGCATCTTCAGCAATTTTTTAAAAGTTCTGATAGTAATTTTTTTAGTGGCAATATGTAGAAAAACTCAATTTAATTTTGGTTCCTAGGTTGACTCTGCAGTGCTTGTAGAGTCTTTCATTATTATTTTATTTCCAAACTGCATTTCTATTTTAAAGTTGAAAATATCCAGTAACATCAACTGATTGCAAGGGAGTAGAGTGAAGAAAGTATGGGGTGAAAAGTTAGAAATGACAAATTAAAGCCACATTTTAATGCTGAAACACAGTTTTTATAGTGTTTTTGAATATGTGTGGTAGGGCATTCAGGAATTTCGTGTTTTAGTTTATTGAAATTTCCTTCTCTTTTCCTAGTTCCCTCAAGAAATGTTACTACCTACATGCCATACTATTTCCCAGGGTTTCAACAGTCTGCTTGTAGCCTACTTTTTAAATCTTAGCATTCCTGGGATACAAATTTTATTAAAAATTTGAGGCATAAAAGATTTAGAAAACAATCATGATGCATTTTATTACATTATAGGTTCATGGTATATAAATAATCCTAATTCATGATAATTAAGCAATAGAGTCTTATTTTCAACATATACTTTAAAAATAGTTCACATGGAGTGATTTTAGTAAGAAGAATGTAATCCTATTGTAGGGGAAATAAGCAGATTAAGTCTCATAGAGGAAGCTTATTATGTAGTGTGACTTGATGGCTTCCACAGAGCCCTACTGCTTAACATACATATTCAGTGGATTTTAATAGTTTATTGAATAATCTAATTTTCACATCCTAATTTTACATTTTCTAGAGAAAACACACTTTGTAAGGTAAGGAATATATACTCTCATTGATTTAAAAATTAGATTTCTCTGAAGAACTTGAAGAATGAACATGTGATTACAATGTATGAAGAGCAAAATTCAGAAAGTTTAATATATGAAGTCTATCAAAAGGGCAATTCTTTGGTGTTGACAGTAAGGGAATGAAATGAATCTTTAGAAGATAGCTTAAAAATGTCGAAAATGTAGAGTGGGAGGTGTATAAAGTAGAAAATAGTCATGTTTAATGTCACTTTCATTAATATACATATGGATAAAGCATTTTATTCTAATCAGTCATTATAACATAGCTCAAGTTAAATAACTTATTTATTAATTTCCTGTATGCCTGGAATCATATCTGCCTTCATGATCCCATCATAGGGAGAGACTCCTGGCTGGATAAGTTGAGAAAGACCCATTGGTTCTTAAAGCTGCTATTTCATGAGCCGATGTGGTTTCATCCCTTCAATAACTGGCCCAGGGACCAGAGATATAATTCATGCTATACATGAAAGAAATACTCCTGAAGATTTTGGAATTCAATATTCATTGAATTAGTGAATATTTATTATGTTTTATTTGTTTGAAGCTTATTCCATTTTTCTTTCTCTAGTTTTTCAGTCTGCTTTCTTGTGTCTCTCTTATATATTTCCCTGTTATGTTATTTTTTTCTGCTTTAACATTTTGGATCTTTTTCTTATTTACATACAACTTTACTGCCTGATATGGTATCTCATTGACTACAACACAGAGCAAATTTTATTGACTATTCCTAAGTCATAAATCTTGCAATTATAATATGACTGTGCAGGATCTATGACCCTTTCCTATCCTATCTTCTTTCTCTTCCAAAGCAATGGTCCCTCTGTTTCTGTAGTTAAGATAGAAACCATTTGTTCATCAACATTTTAAGATATTTGATTGACCATAAAATGTTCTGCATGCTATGGTGATCAAGTAATGTCTGTACTAAGACTGACCTAAAGAGAATTTTACTAGATTTTATAAGGTCTAAAATTTAAATAACAACTAAGGATTCTGTCATCCTTCATATTTTCCTTCTTAAACACAGCAGGATTGTCCTCTGTATGTGTGTTGAGGTAGGCAGTGGAGATAGGAGAGACTGAGCATACTTTTGTTTTCAATTGGAGAAAAGGCATACACATTTATTTAACATGTATAAAGTAGTTTTATTAGGAAAAGCAGAGATTGTTGCAATCTTTACTATTTGTCTTGATAGATCCTGTCTCCTTTTTTGTAAGTTCTTGCTGTTTAATAATCTTCAAGATTCTCATGCATGCTGAGAAATCTAGATGTTACTGGAACACATGAGGCTTTAGAACAATCTTCAAACATAAGAAAACAATTAGAAATGTGCATCTTTTGACCTTTATGCATGTAGATTCTATTTTTAGAGGTGGCTGTTTTTGTTCTGGAAGCATGTTTCTTTAGCAGGAGTCATATTAGCATCAGTAGAAGGAATCTATTATATGTAAGCCAATTCTAGGTTTGAAAGGGTTTGGTTTCCACCAGACCTGACTAATTATACTTTATTGCTCAATATATATATTATGGCCCATATTAAAGTTAACACAAACTTAAATCTCAAAAACAGATTATTAAACAGTGACTCATGATTCCTTTGGTAACATACAATTTTGCTTACACTATTCCCCTTTCCTGCAGATTCTCATCTTTGCTGTTCTTAAAAGTACATATCCAAAGGATTATAAAGAGTTCGATTATAAAGACACATGCACACGTATGTTCACTGATTACAATAGCAAAGACTTGGAACCAACCCAAATGCCCATCAATGACAGACTGGACAAAGAAAATGTGGCACATATACACCGTGGAATACTATGCAGCCATAAAAATGAGTTCCTGTCCTTTGTAGGGACATGGATGAATCTGGAAACCATCATTCTCAGCAAACTGACACAAGAACAGAAAACCAAACACCGCATGTTTTCACTCATAGGCGGGTTTTGAACAATGAGAATACATGGGCACAGGGAGGGGAACATCAAACACTGGGGTCTGTTGGTGGGCGAGGGTGCTAGGAGAGGGACAGCAGGAAGCAGGGAGGTTGGGGAGGGATAACTTTGGGAGAAATGCCTGATGTAGGAGATGGGGGGATGGAGACAGCAAACCACCATAGCATGTGTGTACCTATGCAACAATACTGCAAGATCTGCACATGTACCCCAGAACTTAAAGTACATTTAAAAGAAAAAAAAAACTACATATCCTGGGTGCAGCATAATACTGTTAGAAATCCCCAAAACTAATTGTGCCTGGGGAAATATTAATAGAAACGGATTTGAGGTTTTTTTCTCTTCCATATTATAAAACAGCTAGCAAGTCAGTTACCTTCATTTTGTTAGCATTTAACTTAGATCCCAAATATGGAAATAAAAAGCAGTAGTTTATTTGGCTTTATTTTTACAGAAATTCAAGGGAGTGGGGTAAAATGAGTGCTTAAGATGAATGCTGGGGATGAAAAAGTCAGCCACTATTCAGAAAAAGAGTGGCTGGAAAGGTAACACACTGGCAGAAAATAATTTCTTGTGTGGACTAAAACTAAATGTTGCTCTTTGAATGATCATATTGTATTGTATGTATAGATTATTCAAATATAATAAAAAACTTAATATGCAGGCTTTTGGGTCAATGTACTATTCCGATTTGTGACAAAGCGTGCTTTATTCAGACTTGATTTCATTGACACTAACCAACCATCATTTTGAAGTAATCTTAGTAGAGGTTACATTTCTAGGTAATCATTATGCCCTGTGTATTTAACCAAATCTAGAGTCCATTTTGTCATATATGGTGGTGATCATTCTTGTTAGATAGCTACATGATGGAATTACTATTTTGTGTTGTAAATTAAGTGTTCTGTTTATCTGATGAAAGTTGATGAAGTCTCAGAAGAGACAATCCTACAGATTGTATCTTGTAAGCTGAAAATTAATTATGTACTTAGGACTATAAGGTTACTTTAGATTTAGGGATAACACTAAGTTACATTTTAAGTCAAAGTTTAAGAGTACATGACTGTTCATTAGAAAACTCAGCACAAAATCTAAAATGGTCCTCAGATACAGAATTAAATCAATTAAAAGATTCTAAGGCTAAATGATATGTATGATATTTATAATATTATTTAAAAGGATGAAATTTTGTTATCCTAGCCAAATCCCTCTCAACTTACACTTTACAGATCATTGATATTATTTTCAACAGATATTTCCACAGCAAAGGACAATAAAGGATTACTCAATTTTGGGGTAAATTACAGAGTCTAGGGAGACATTAGACAATTGATCTTATTCTATTAGAAAAAATACTAGTTTGTTCTGAAATATAAGGATTTTATAGAATACTCAATGTCAAAAGTATATGAATATAGGGACATTTAATCCAGAGGCAGCATTTAGGAAAGAAAATACATTTTTCCTAGAAACAGAAAATGTATACTCAAACAACAAACAAATTTATTAATACCTATGATTTAAAAACCACCTTTCCAGGTGTAGAGAGAGTTTAAAATAAAGAAAACATGTATAGACACTATAAACTTCAAAACTGTTTGGTTTGGATACCAATGACATAAACATAGGAAAAACTAAATGTCAGTAAAAGATAATCACAAAGTACTGGGCAAAATAATTGTCTTAATCTTCACAAATAGATCTCAGACTCTCACTTGCAAGAAAAAAGCATGTATCATACTAAAAGAAAACTTTTTGTCGTCAACATTAGAAGAGAAAATGTGCAGCTAGATAGCCTCGTCTACTATCCAACATGCCACTTAGACAGATTAGCTGCACTCAACCTGTTTTTATTTTTAAGATCACTACTCCCAGACTTTAAATGAAAGACAGCATTACAATAGAATTTCACCATTCTGTATTACAGAGCATTCACCTTCTTTGATAAAGCACTGTTCTATTCATATTCATATTTCAGCAATGAAACTAGGTATTCATGTAAATGAAATAATTTTATTTAAATTGTCATCTAGAAAGTAATCCACTTTAATGAATACTATTTAAAAATGCCCTTGCCCGTCCTCCCCACCACAAATGATATCTGTAAGGGAAATAAGAGGAAATTGGAAATTCAGAGACACAGAGTTCAGCTTTCTCCTGAAAACTGATCTGCAGCTGGGAATTTTAAATGCAAGATAAGAATACCACAGAGAATGGAGACAATACAAGCAAGAAAGAAGATCTAAAATGAAGAGCAAGGTTGGTGTGTCAAATGACAAAAAGCAAAAACATATTTTCTTTCCATCTGGCTTGCAGAAAACTCTCCAGTTTCAGTCTCTCCAAGAGCAGAATCTTGACGAAAAGCAATTCAACAAGGACTGCTAGGAACTATATCCTGATGTGTAATGGTGTCTTGGGACTTCTGTACGTAACAATGATCGATTTTTTTTGAAACACAGCATCTTGACCACTTTCAATTTATTTGATTATTAGAGTTCCAAGATATTGCCTAGTCTGAGGTGATATCAAATGTCTACTTTGCTTTAAAAATGTGTTAGTATCAAGTTCCAAATTCAGACCTTTGCTAAAATGGTTTCTCAGGACTTTATGTACTTAAGAGCCTGTCAGCCTTTGGTAGACACCAGTGATGGCTTGAAGAATTCCTAGTAACCAAGTCTTAAGTCTTTAAGTTTAACCGAAGCACCTTATAAATGATTCCATATCATTAAAATGTAATTTGCAAAAAGACTAGCAGCATACAGACCTGGGAAGAAATTTCTGCATACCACTCAAATCTAGGAAAACAGCCTGGGTAGGGCTGAATGGGTAAAATAAATATGTTCCTAAAATATAAAGCAGCAGGACAATTGGAAACAGAGAACAGTTGCTTTGCTTCTTGAAATCAACCCTTTTTGTTAATCCCACAAATAGGTAAAGTATCTGACAACAGTAAGATATATCCAGCTGTTACACCTCTCTTGGCTCCAAAAAGCCTCTCTTCATTATCCCTTTCACACCTGTCTGAGACATTTTTCTGTATTCTTCTTAAATTAGGTTAAAAGGATATATCAAGTCTCCAAGTATTGAGGGCATTCAAAGAAAAGGCTTGCTCCAAAAAGCTGATTTTTTCAATGATTACCTATTTCAGTTTATGCCATTCCAATAAAAAGTAATCACTTTGGCTTTAGATGCTAGCCTCTTGAATCAGTCTAAACTTAGGGCTCTGAGCTTGCTCTTTCATGCCTTTAGAAACAGATCTAGAAATATTTTTTTTTACCCTCTCGAAAAATAACACTTTCTTTTAGATGGACAAATGATACTAAATTACTAATATTTCTACCCCACTGAATTGCATCAAACCAATGGTCAAAATTAAGTATTTCCTCCCAAAATATATGCGTGTGTGTTTTGAAAGACAAGGGTCAGCATGCAAAATAGCCATCAAACCAATGTGGCTGTTGTTTTTTTTAAAGAATAGGAAGCATTTTGTAAAAGATAATAGAGGTCACTTAAAGATATTACGTTGTGTCTCTTAGGATGGCTTCTACAATAAATTTGATAGATTAAAGATTGAAAGAGAGATTGACAGAGGTAAAATTACTAATTAATGTTTATAATGTAAAATAGTGTTAACTGCAAGATTCTCCATTCAAGTCTAAAACATGATACACTCAGAATTGAGAAAGCTAGTTAAATGGGATTTAGTATAAAAAAGGTTAAAAATTAAAATGTATTCAACATGATTCAAAAGTAGATAAAGCTTCAAATAATGTTTGTGCTAATAAATATTCAGCAAGAGAGGCAAGGGGATCATTTTATGATATATCACATAGAAAGTCCATGTAGGAAATTTTGTATTTTATTCTAGATAGTAGTTGTTAGAAGACACAATTTAAAGCATGCTTATATTTAGATAACAACAACAATAAAAAAATAAACTAAATAATTAGTTTGCCAGTAGAATAACAGTGATGAGTTAGGGAACATAATTTTTACAATCTACAATCTAGTATTTGATAAGCTTTCAGGTGAGAGAGAGGTACAATAGAAAATGGCATTGTATGTAAGCAAAGAATCTAAGCTAGAGCAATACAAATGTCATCTCAATAAAGGCATGAATTTTTGATGTAGAATCACATACCAGGTGCTATAGTATTAAAGGTCTGAGTTTTTTAATCAGACAGATATGAATTCAAGATGTGGTAGTGTCACCTAACAAATGTGTAACCTTAGGAAACTTAGGCAATCCTCTGAGCTTCAAATTTATATTCTGTAAAAGGCAGATAACAGCACTTCCATTAAACTATTAAGGGATCAAATAGGAGTGTGTATAAATATCTTAGCTCAGTGGTTGTCACATACACAAAAAAAACCCTCAGTAAATGTACCTGAGCAGTCAGAGCTCTTGATAGCAAACTACAGATTCTATTAGTTAAGATTACATTTGGCTGCAAGTGACTAGAAAATCCAAATTCAAAAATCTCAATTGATTAGAGTTGCAAATTGCTAAACAAAGCACACTACATTGGCTTTCATCACACTCTTACCACTTTTCCACTCACCTCTTACCTTACAAATATCTACTAGATTGGAACATAAAAACTTACTTCAGTCTCTTGCTGGGGAAATATATCTTAAAACAGCCACTACTGGCAATATTCCGAGGAAGTAGCACTCATGCATAGATTTAGCAGAATTGGATTACTTTTTGAGCAGATTTTTTTTTTTTTTTTTTTCCGAGACAAAGTATCACTCTGTCTCCCAGGCTAGAGTGCAGTGGCGCGATCTCGGCTCACTGCAATCTCCACTTCCTGGGTTCAAGGGATTCTCCTGCCTCAGTCTCCCAAATAGCTGGTATTACCGATGCCCACCACAATGCCTAGCTCATTTTTGTAATATTTAATAGAGACAGAGTTTTACAACGTTGACCAGGCTCATCTCAAACTCCTGACCTCAAGTTATCTGTCCGTCACAAATCCCAAAGTGCTGTTTATAGCCATGAGCCACCGGGCCTAGCCTACTTTCTGAGCAGATATAAATGAGGGACCCATATCACTGATGAAGCAGTGATAAATGCTGGCATGCTATAGTATCAGAATTACTAAGACTCTGACCTGTGGTCAATCAGGGTGGAATATAGATTTTAGGAATGCACTAGCATATGCAACAGCTCTAGAAGCAGTGTTTAAGGGGACAGTCAATTTCTATAGCTGAAGGACAAGCTAGTCTTAAAGTCAGGCAAAATATTTCTTATTAAACGTGCAAGTATTAGAAGGGAGACTAAATTATTAGTAATTCTTGCAGATCTCCAACTCAAAAGTCAGGATAATAATAAAGGAATAGGACCTTTGAGTTCTAGGATCGTGCATTCTGGCTAGATATGTTTACAGTCTCAAACATATCCAGCCAGATATGTTTAAGACTGTAAACCCCTGAAATTTTTAATTTCAATTTTTATGGGTACATAGTAGGTGTATATATTTATGGGGTACATGATATATTTTAATACAGACATATAAATTAATAATAATTTGAACCCCAGAATTAATATGAACACTATGAGGTTAAAATTCCTACTATCTCTTGCTAAACTATAGCTGCTTTCTATGGCCTGGAGACTACATAAAAGCTTCATTTAAGATAAAAATCTAAAAAGATGATTCTTATCCCCCTGAAGACCTGCCCCTATATCTTGTCATTGGTTCTAGACTATGATTGATAGGTAATGATCAAATAATTGCAGGCTGTGACTAATTTGTACCAATTGGAACTAGAATAATTTGCATAGGAATGGACTTTGAGACTATTGAAGCAAGGTCCCTTATGCTTATTTAAAAGACGGCAAGTACAAAAACTACACAACTAAGAATCCTGCCATGGGTTTTACATGATGAATAAATACATTTTTGTTTCATAAGTCATTGAGATTGAACCCCCTACTTGATATTATCTCAGAACGAATTTAAAGACATTACCAATTAAACAATACTATCGCAGGTTAAAGACTGGAAATTAAAGGCTGTATTTGCATGCATATGGTGTTTGGAAGACACAGGATAATTTTTAAAAAGAGTGAATGAGAATGCCCGTAATTGGGGCATGTGCAAGTGAGATCATTGTCAGTACTATGCCCTGCAACCTCATGTCTGTGTATTTTTGTAGGTTTTAGTTAATTACATACCTCCTGAAGATGTCTGAAGCCAGCACCCCCTTTATAATAATTGAAATTATTTTATTTTGATTTTATGCATATGTATTAAATATTTCCAATATGAATACCTCTGAATTATTCCTCATCTTTATATTGCTTAGTATAAATAGGTACTTAATAAATGTTTCTTGAATAATAAACACATTTTGAATTTCATTCAAATTTTGCTTTAAGTAGAAGACTTTTTTTTTTTTTCTGGAGTCTTGCTCTGTCACCAGGCTGGAGTGCAGTGGCAGGATCTCAGCTCACTGCAACCTCTGCCTTCAGGGTTCAAGGGATTCTCTTGCCTCAGCCTCCTAAGTAGCTGGAACTACAGGCACGCACCACCACGCCCAGCTAATTTTTGTGTTTTTAATAGAGACAGGGTTTCACCATGTTGGCCAGGATGGTCTCAATCTCCAGACCTCATGATCTGCCTGCCTCAGCCTCCCAAAGTGCTGGGATTACAGCATGAGCCACCACGCCCAGCCAGTAGAAGACATCTTGATTATCCAACTACTGAAGAAGATGCAATTATTCTGCACAGCAACTGAACACTATTGCAATTATTCCCATTTTTAGACAGTCCTTTATCTGTTCCTCTTATTCTGTTTTATTTTTCAGACTAATCAAAAGGTAGGCTTCCAGATCATAGGTAGATAAGAGATAAATTGTTGCATTCTTTTGAGTTTCTGATTAATCTCTACAAAGAAGGCAATCAGATATGCATTTATCTCAGTGAGTAGAGAGGTGACTTTGAATAGATTGGGAGGTAGGCTGGTCCCAAGAAGTTCCCAGCTTGACTTTTTTCTTTAGCTTAGTGATTTGGTGGCACCAAGATTTATTTTCCTTTCACAAGGTACTATGCCTATTATCTGGGTAATAAGATAATCTGTATATCATACCTCCATGACATGCAATTTGCCCATGTAACAAACCTGCACATGTGACCTCTGAAGCTAAAATAAAACTTGGAAAGAAAAATAAAATATTAATCTATTTGTCTTTTTCCTACCCATGAGAATTTACCTTATACGTAGACAGTGAGAATGATTTGACTTTTTTATTCACTTTATTTCCCCAGAGCCTAGAGTGAAGCATAGAACAAAGCTAGTAATTAAATTTGTTGACAGTGCTGACTAGAGAAAGGATTGACCTTCCAAAATAAAATTTTCTTTTAAATAATTCATTTAATTTCAGATGTATTTAATAAAAGTATCACTGAAAATTTAAAAAATGTATGCATAATGTAGGCCCATATAAATTATATGTTAAGAAAATTGGAGGAAAAGATACATATTTTGTATTTGAAACAGAAACATTCTTCCTCAAATTCTCATAATAATTGCATATAAAGTAAAAATTAGGCATTTTCTTTAAGTTCTGGGATGCATGTGCAGTAGGTGCAGGTTTGTTACATAGGTAAATGTGTGCCATGGTAGTTTGCCGCACCTATCAACCCATCGCCTACGTATTAAGCCTAGCATGCATTAGCTATTATTCCTGATGCTCTCCCTTCCAGGATCCCAGACAGGCCCCAGTGCGTGTTGTTGCCCTCTCTGTGTCCATGTGTTCTCTCTGTTCAGCTCCCACTTATAACTGAGAACATGTGAAATTTGGTTTTCTGTTCCTGCATTAGACTGCTGAGATTGTCCCTGCAAAGGACATGTCTCATTCCTTTTTATGGCTGCTGGTATTCCATGGTTTATACGTACCACATTTTCTTTATCCAGTCTATCATTGATGGGCATTTGGGTTGATTTCATGTCTTTGCTATTGTAAATAGTGCTGCAATAAACATACACATGCATATATCTTTGTAATCAAATAATATGTACTTTGGGGGGTATATACACCCAGTAATGATATTGCTGAGTCAAATGGTATTTCTGATTCTAGATCGTTGAGGAATTGCTATGCTGTATTCCACAATGGTTGACCTAGTTTACATCCCCCTCAACATTGTAAAAGCTTTCCTATTTTTCTTCAACCTTGCCAACACCTGTTGTTTCTTGACTTTTTAATAATTGCCATTATGATGGGCATGAGATGGTAACTCATTGTAGTTTTCATTTGCATTTCTCTAATGATCAGCGATTTTGAGCTTTTTTTCATATGTTTGTTAGCTGCATAAATATTTTCTCTTGAGAAGTGTCTGTTAATGTCCTTTGCCCACTTTTTAATGGGGTTGTTTGATTTTTCTTGTAAATTTGTTTAAATTCCTTGTAGATTCTGGATATTAGACCTTTGTCAGTTGAAAAGATTGAAAAAATTTCTCCCACTCTGCAGGTTTCCTGTACATTCTGATGAGAGTTTCTTTTGCTATGCAGAAACTCTTTAGTATAATTATGTTCCATTTGTCATTTTTCGCTTTTGTTGAAATTGCTTTTGACGTTTTTGTCATGAAATATTTGCCCATGCCTATGTCCTGAATGGTATTGCCTAGATTTTCTTCTAAGATATTTATAGTTTGGGGTTTTACATTTAAGCCTTCAATCCATCTTGAGATAATATTTGTATAGGGTGTAAGAAAGGGGTCCAGTTTCAATTTTCTGCATATGGCCAGCCAGTTCTTCCATACTGTTTATTAAATAGGGAATCCTCTCTCCATTGCTTGTTTTTATCAGGTTTGTCAAAGATCAGATGGTTGTAGATGTGTGATCTTATTTCTGAATTCTCTATACCTTTCCATTGGTCTATTTTTGTACTAGTGTCTGTTTTTGTACTAGTACCATGCTGTTTTGGTTACTGTAGCCTTGTAGTGTAGTTTGAAGTTGAGTAGTGTGAGGTCTCCTGTGTTTCCTTAAGAGTGTCTTGGCTATATGAGCTTTTTTGTTCCATACGAATATTAAAATAGTTTCTTCAAATACTATGAAGAATGTCAATGATAGTATAATGGGAATAGCATTAAATCTATAAATTACTCTGGGAAGTATGGTCATTTTCATGATATTGATTCATCCTATCTACGAGCATGAAATGTTTTTCCATTTGTTTGTGTCCTCTCTGATTTCCTTTAGCAATGGTGTGTAGTTCTCCTCGAACAGGTCCTTTCAAGGTTAACTGTATTCCTAGGCATTCTATTCTCTTTGTAGCAATTGTGAATGGAGTTTCCTTCATGATTTTGCTCTCTGTTTGTCTGTTGTTGGTGTAGGAATGCTTGTGACTTCTGTCCATTCATTTTGTGTCCTGAGACTTTCCTCAAGTTGCTTATCAGTTTAAGAAAGATTCAGGCTGAGACAACTGGGTTTTCTAGATACAGGATTATGTCATCTGCAAACAAAGACAATTTGACATAATCTCTTTCTATTTGAATACCATTTATTTCTTCCTTTTGCCTGATTGCCCTGCCCAGAACTTCCAGTACTATATTGAATAGGAGTGGTGAGAGAGGGCATCTTGTCGTGTGCCAGTTTTCAAAGGGAACGCTTCCAGCTTTTGACCAGTCATTATGATATTGGCTATGGGTTTTTCATAAAAGGTTGTTATTATTTTGAGGTATGCTCCTTAATATTGAGACTTTTAACATGTGGAGATGTTGAATTTTATTGAAGGCCTTTTTCTGCATAAACTGACCTGTGGTTTTGTCTTTAATTCTGTTATTTGATGACTTATGTTTATTTATTTATTTATGTATGTTGAACTAGCCTTGCATCCCAGGGATGAAGCCAAATTGATCATGGTGAATAAGCTTTTCAATGTGCTTCTGCATTTGGTTTGCCAGTATTTTATTGGGAAATTTTGCATCAATGTTCATCAAGGATATTGGCCTGAAGTTTTTTGTTGTTGTTGCTGTTGTATCTCTGCCAGCTTTTGGTATTAGTATGATGCTGGCCTCAAAAAATGAGTTAGGAAGGAGTCCTTCCTTTTCAAATGTTTGGAATTGTTTCAGAAAAAAGGTTATCAGCTCCTCTTTGTACCTCTGGTAGAATTCAGCTGTAAAGCCATCTGGCGCTGGGCTTTTTTTGGTTAGTAGGCTATTTATTACTTCCTCAATTTGAGAATGTTATTGGTCTACTCAGGGATTCAACTTCTTCCTGGTCCAGTCTTGGGAAGACCTATGTGTCCAGGAATTTATCCATTTCTTCTAGATTTTCTAGTTTATTTGCATAGAGGTGTTTATAGTATTCTATGATGGTTGTTTGTATTTCTCTGGAGTCAGATAACCTTTTGTCATTTTTATTGTGTCTATTTGATTCCTCCCTCTTTTTTATTAGTCTAGCTAGAAGTCTATTTTATTAACTTTCAGAAAACCAGCTTCTGGATTCACTGATTTATTGAAGAGTTTTTCATGCTTCTATCTCCTTCAGTTCCCTTCTAAACTTGGTTATTTCTTGTCTTCTGCTAGCTTTTGGGTTTGTTTGCTCTTGGTTATCTAGTTCCTTTAGTTGTGATGTTAGAATGTCAATTTGATATCTGTCTAGCATTTTGACGAGGTCATCTAGCACTATAAATTTCCCTCTTAACATTCCTTTAGTTGTATCCCAGAGATTCTGATTCATTGTTTCTTTGTTCTCATTAGTTTCAAAGAATTTCTTTATTTTTGCCTTAATTTCATTATTTACTCAGTAGTCATTCAGGAGCAGGTTGTTCAATTCATGTAGTTGTGTGGTTTTAAGTGACTTTCTTAATCTTAAATTCTAATGTGATTGTGCTGCAATCTGAGAGACTGCTTGTTATGATTTTAATTATTTTGCATTTGGTGAGGAGTGACTTACTTCCAATTATATGATCAACTTTAGATTAAGTGCCATGTGGTGCTGAGAAGAATGTTTATTATGTTGTTTTAGGGTGGAGAGTTCCATAGATATCTATCAGGTCCATTTGATCCAGAGCTCAGTTCAAGTTCTAAATATCTTTGTTAATTTTTTGTCTCGATGATCTGTCTAATATTGACAGTGGGGCTTTAAAGTCTCCCACTATGACTGTGTAGGAATCTTAGTTTCTTTTTACTTCTCTAAGAACTTGCTTTATGAATCTGGGTGCTCCTGTGTTGGGTGCATATATATTTAAGATTGTTAACTCTACTTGCTGACTTGACCCTTTACCATTATTTAATGAACTTCTTCCTCTTTTTTTAATCTTTGTTTAAAGTTTGTTATGTCATAAACTAGAATTGCAAACTCTACTTTTTTCTGTTTTCCATTTGTTTGGTAAATTTTCCTCCATCCCTTTATTTTCAGTCTACATGTACCTTTGCATTGCTATGGAGTATGAATACGGCACACTGATGGATCTAGACTCCTTATCCAAGTTGCCATTCTGTGTTTTTTAATTTGATCATTTAGCTTATTTACATTTAAGGTTAATATTGTTATGTGTGAATTTGATCCTGTCATCATTATGCTAACCAGTTATTTTGCAGACTTGTTTATGTAGTTGTTTCATATTGTCATTGGCTTGTGTACTTCAGTGTGTTTTTGTAGCGGCTGGTAATGCTTTTTCCTTTCCAAATTTAGTGCTTCCTTCAGAAGCTCTTGCAAGTCAAACCTGATGGTGACGAGTTCCCTCAGAATTTGCTTGTCTAGATTTTATTTCTCCTTCACTTATAAAGCTTACTTTGGCCAGATATAATTTTTTAGGTTGGAAATTATTTTCTTTAAGAATGTTGAATATTGGCCTCTAATCTCTTCTAGCTTATAGGGTTTCCACTGACAGGTCTGCTGTTAGTCTCCTGGGCTTCCCCTTATAGGTTACATGGCCTTTTTCTCTGTCTGCCCTTAATATTTTTTCCTTCATTTCAACCTTAGAGAATCTGATTATGTGTCTTGGGATTGATCTTCTCATGGAGTATCTTAGTGGTTTTCTCAGCATTTCCTGAAGTTGAATGTTGGCCTGTCTTGCTAGTTTGGGATGTTCTTCTAGATGATACTTTAAAGTATGTTTTCCAATTGGTTCCATTCTCCCCATCCATTTCAGGTACGTGAATCAATTGTAAGTTCAGTATTTTAACATAATTCCACAGTTCTCAAAGTTTCTGTTCATTCCTTTTTATTCTTTTTTTCTCTAATCTTGTCTGCTTGCCTTTTCACCAAGATAGTCCTTAAGTTCCGATATCCTTTTTTCTGGTCTATTTGATACTTGTGTTTGCACTGGGAATTTCTCATGTGTTTTTTAGCTCCATCAGGTCATTTACGTTCCTATCTAAATGGTTACTCTGGTTAACAACTGCTGTAGTGTGTTTTGTCATGGTTCTTAGCTTCTTTGCAATGGGTTAGAACATACTCCTTTGACTTAGCGAAGTTCATTATTACCCATCTTCTGGAGCCTACTTCTGTAAATTCATCCATCTCAACCTCATCCCAGTTCTGTGCCCTTGCTGAAGATGTGTTGCAATCATCTGGAGGAAAAGAAGAACTGTGGCTTTTTGAGTTTCCAGATTTTTTGCACTGATTCTTTTTCATCTTCATTGGTTTATCTACCTGTGATCTTTAAGGCTGCTGACCTTTGGATGGGGTCTTTGTGTTTTTTTTTTAATTGTTATTGTTGTTGCTTTCTGTTTGTTTTTCTTTTAGCAATCAGGCCCCTCTTCTGTAGGGCTGCTGCAGTTTGCTGGGGTCCACTCCAGACCCTATTTGCCTGGGTCCCTCCTAACCCTGAAGGTATAACCAGTGGAGGCTGCAGATCAACAAATATGGCAGTGTGCTTCTTCCTCTGGGAGCTCTGTCCCAGAGGGGTGCCAATCTGATGCTGGTCGGAAAAGCTCTTGTATGAAGTGTCTGGAGACCTGCTGGGAAGATCTCACCCAGTCAGGAGGAGTGGGATCATGGACCCACTTAAATAAGCAGTCTGGCTGCTCCTTGGTGGGGCAGGTGTGTGGCACTGGGGGAAATCCCCCTCATCCAGGATGCCCCGACTTTCCAGAGCCGGCAGGCAGAAAAGACTAAGATATAGTGATCCATAGTACTGCTGCCACCCCTCCTCTCCAGGAGATCAGAGATCTGTCCATAAGTCCCTGGCTAGGGATGCTGAAAATCCTTCAGGGAGGCCCTACCCAGTGAGAAAGAATGGGTCAGGTTCCCGCTTAAATAAGCAGTCTTGCCACAAACTGTCACAGCCACTGTGCTGTGCTGTGTGGAACTGCTTCTGGTCCAAACTGGCCAGTCTCACTAGCATGACAGCACAGGAAAATGGCAACTGGAGCCACAGTGATGATAGCCAGCCTTCCCCCTGAGAACTCATTCTTCATAGGCAGTCTCTATCTTGCTGAGCTGGCCAATGGGGATTCCAAGCCAGCAGATTTTATCTTGTGGAGTTTAGTGGGAGTGGGGCCCACTGATAGAGGCCACTTGGCTTCCTGGCTTCAGCCCCTTCCCAAGGGAGTGGACGGATCTCCTGTGTCACTGGAGTTCCTGGAGCCAGAGTATGCAAAAACTTCTGTGTCTCAGTGCCTGCTTGAGTTTCTGCCCACTCAAGCAGCCACCATGAGTCTTCATACCTCAGTGATTGAGACCCAAGGCCCTGGTAGCATGGGTCTTGAGGGGACCTCCTGTTCCATGGGTTGCAAAGACCCATTGGAAATGCATGGCTTTCAGGGAAGGGTAGCACAATCCCTCATTGCCTCTCTTGTCTGGGGGAGGGAGCTCCCTTTGCCCAGGGCAGCTCCTGGTGGGCCCTCACTGCACCCTGCTTTTTCTTGCTCTCTGTGAGGAGGGGGGTTTCCTCCAACTGCTTAGACAGTCCCAACTAGAGAACCTGAATACATAAATTGAAGAAGCAGAACTCACTCTGTTCTCAATCTTCTCAGTTGGAGCTTCAAAACAAAGCTGTTTCTATTCAGTCATCTTTGCTGCTCCTTCCATGGCCATCTTGACTGCTCCCTCCAGGCACTTTAAAAACGGCTCACAAGTTACCCTTAAAATTTGATTTCTAGACTAAAGGAATTCAACTAAATACCATAACTGATTGAATTTTTGTTAGACTACAGAAGCTAAATAGGAGGAAATTCTGTAATGAATCACAAGAACCCTGAGAGAGTTAATTCCATAAACACAAGATTTCAATACAGGGGAGAATAACATAATGCAAATATTATATGTAATTCAATGTAGGCATAAAAAGTTTAGGACTCAAAAAAGGGAAGAAATGTTATTTAATTCAATTGAAGTTGAATTTTACTTTGAATGATGTGGTTCATTTTATCTTGAAAAACATACTATAACACAAGAAAGAAACCCATCAAAATCAATTTGGGAAAGAGCTTTTAAGAGGATGTTTCATGTTTTTAAACAGTTATGGTTGATGCCATTTTTGGTTAAGGTAAAAACATTTTACATCCTCTTGTTTATAACAAATTTCCTCATTCAATTTTAAATCTGTAATATAGATTTTCTAGCATCTATTGAACTATGTAACAGGTTATTCTTTTTTAGTATTATTATAGCCATTAGTTCATAAACTGATTTTACGTCCACATGCAAATAGCCTAAGCTTCCCAAAATTGGGTATAAATATAATTGTACACTGAGCCAAACATAACTAACTTAGGTAAATAAAAGCATATATTAATTAAGAGGGCTAAAATCATGAATATTCATTTTAAAAAGAGATTTTTCTCTACACTAAATTTGTTATTTAAAAATAAATACATTAATAGTAAAACTGCCAATTTTTTCCTGCAGCAAAAGGCAAATTCAGATATAATCATCTGATATTGAGAATGATCTTTGACGTTACTAATGCCCTTGTCAAATGACATTTATATAAAATTCCCAAAGGAAGTTAAAATGCAGGATTTTTAAATATAGATTCAGAAATATAGCAGTCAAATTTCATTCTTCTGCATATGGCTAGCCAGCTATCCCAGCAGCATTTATTACATAGGCTATCCTTTTTTCATTTATTATTTTGTCAACTTTGTAAAAGATCAGTTGGTTGTAGATGTGTGACTTTATTTATGAGTTTTCTATTCTGTTCCATTGGTCTTTGTGTCTGTTTCTGTACCAATACTATATGCTTTTGGTATTAGCCTTATAGTATAGTTTGAAGACGAGTAATATGTTGCGTCTGGCTCTGTTCATTTTACTTAGTATGCCTTTGACTATTCACAGACTTTTTTGGTTCCATATGAATTTAGAATTGCTTTTTTCATCATGTGAAACATGACATTGGTAATTTGATAGGAATATCATCAAATCTGTAGATGGCTTTGGGGAATAGGAACAGTTTATCTATATTGATTCTTCCAATTCATGAGCATGGGATGGTTTTCTATTTGTGTATGTCAACTATAATTTCCTTCATCGGCTTTTTGTAATTCTTCGTGTAGAGATATTTCACCTCCCTAGTTAGATGTATTCCTAGGTGTCCTTTTTTTAATGGCTATTGTAAATTGCATTGTGTTTTTTATTTAGTTTTCTACTTGAAATGCTACTGATCTCTGTACATTGATTTTGTATCCTGAGACTTAACTGAAGTCATCTATCAAGTCTATGAGTCTTTTGGAGAGATCTTTAAGGTTTTCTAGGTATAAAATCATATTGTAAGTGAGCAGAGATAATTTGACTTCCTTTTTTTAAATTGGGGTCCCTTTTATCTCTTTCTCTTGTTTGATGGCTCTAAGACTTCCAATATTATGTTGAATAGGAATAGTAAGAGTGGATATCTTTATCTTATTACAGTTCTTATGGAGAATGCTTCCAGTGCTCTTCTATTGAGTATGAAGTTGGATGTCGGTTTGTCATAGTTTTTAATATTTTGAGATGTGCCTATGATACATACTTTGCTGAGGGTTATTATAAAGCAATGTTGGATTTTCTTGAAAGCTTTTTCAGCATCTATTGAAATGTTCATGTGGTTTTTGTTTTTATTCTGTTTGTATGGTTAATTATATTTACAAATTTGCATATGTTCAACAATCCTTGCATGTTAAGAATAAAGCTTACTTTATTGTGATGAATTATATTTTTGATGTGCCTTTTAGATTAGGTTTGCAAGTATTTGGTTAGACATTTTCCATCTATGTTCATTAGAAATATCACAATTTCCATCTATGTTCATTAGAAATATTTAGTTCTCTTTGTTTATGGTGTACTTGCTAGTTTTGTTATTAGGATGATACTGGCTTTGTAGTATGAGACTAGGAAAAGTATCTCCTCCTCACTTTTTTGCATAGTGTGGGTATCTATTAATACTTTTGGTGGAAAAGCATTGGCAACAAAAGCCAAAATAGACAAATGGGACCTAATTAAACTCCAGAGCTTCTGACCAGCAAAAGAAACAATCATTAGAGTGAACTGGCAACAAACGGAATGGGAAAATATTTTTGCAATCTACCCATCTGACAAAAGGCTAACATCTAGAATCTATAAAGAACTAAAATAGATTTACAAGAAAAAACAAACAAACAAACCCATCCAAAAGTGGGTGAAGGATATGAACAGACACTTTTCAAAAGAAGACATATATAAGGCCAACAAACACATGAAAAAATGCTCATCATCACTGATTATTAGAGAAATGCAAATCAAAACCATATTGAGATACCTCCTCACGTCAGTTAGAATGGTGATCATTAAAACATCTGGAGACAGACGCTGGAGAGGATGTGGAGAAATAGGAATGCTTTTACACTGTTGGTGGGAGTGTAAACTAGTTCTACTATTGTGGAAGACAGTGTGGCGCTTACTCAAGGACCTAGATATAGAAATTCCATTAGATCCAGCAATCCCATTACTGGGTATGTACCCAAAGGATTATAAATCATTCTATTATAAAGACACATGGACACGTATGTTCATAGCAGCACTGTTTACTATAGCAAAGACCTGGAACCAACCCAAATGCCCCTCAATGATAGATTGGACAAGGAAAATGTGGCACATATACACCATGGAATACTATGCAGCCATAAAAAATGATGAATTTGTGTCCATTGTAGGGACATGGATGAATCTGGAAACCATCATTCTCAGCAAACTGACACAAGAACAGAAAATCAAACACCGCATGTTCTTACTCATAGGCGGGTGTTGAACAATGAGAACACATGGACACAGGGAGGTGAACATCACACACTGGGGTCTGTTTGAGTGAGCCAAGGAAAGGACAGCAGCTGAGTGGGGAGGTCGGGGAGGGATAACATAGGGAGAAATGCCAGATGTAGGTGACGAGGGGATGGAGGCAGCAAACCACATTGCCATGTGTGTACCTATGCAACAATCCTGCATGATCTGCACATGTACCCCACAACTTAAAGTATGGTTAAAAAAAAAAAGAAAAAGAAAAAATACTTTTGGTGGTGGCTCAGAGAGCTTACAATCATGACAGAAGGTTATGGAAAGGCAACATGTCCCATAGTGAGAGAGGGAGCAAGGTGGGTGCAGGTTCCAGTTCTTTAAAACAAACAGCTCTCATGTGAACTAACAGAGTGAGAATTCACTCATTACCATAGGGATGGCACCAAGCCATTCAAAAGGGATCCACTCTATTAACCCAAACACCTACCACTAGGCCCACTTCCAATATTGAAGGTCACATTTCAAGTTGAGATTTGGAGGGGATATATATATATATATATACATATATTCAGAATACATATCCAGTGATATATATATATATATATTCACATATATATTCGCACATGTTGAACTATGCATCCTATGCACTGGCTTCCAAAAATTCTGGATTTTAGGATGTAAATAGGATGTAACTATGCAAATATATGCACTTATATTTATGTGATAGTTCAACATATTCACACATATATTTGCATATGTAGAACTATCATTGCACCTCAAGAATAAACCTCACTTTATTGTGATGAATTATATTTTTAATGTGCCTTTAAGATTAGGTTTGCTAGTATTTGGTTAAACATTTTCCATCTATGTTCATTAGAAATATTGGCCTGTAGTTTTCATATATTCATTAAGTATTTCATGAAATATATGAATACTGTTTCATATATTAATATATAAAGGAATATATATATATAAATATATATATAGTCAGGTTACATATTCTACCTCAGGGAATATATAATAACTCTGCTTGACTTACATATGCCACAAGAGCACTTTTGGAAGAGATATTTTTCCTCATAATTTAAATTTTATATAAGTTTGTCTAAAAATTATGATTTCTGAAACTAAGTAGTTTTTGAGTTGTCTAGAAATTTGAAATAATGGCCAGTTCAATCTGTTTTGATTATTGCAAAAGTTCTTTCCACTCAAACAAAATGTCTTGCTAGAATAGAGAGGATGCAAAAATGGTACTGTAACAAAAATAGACCCCCGTTGATTCAGTAAATCTGCTCTGCATAAAACTTTGTGAAATTACTTATGCATTTGTGACCAGGAATATTATGACATAAATGGTCCCTAGCATGTATGAAATGTTTTCTTTATGTGTACCAAGCACTTTATGCTATCATCTGATTTCTGGTGTTTTTCAGACACTCTATATATTAACATAAAGAAATTGAAATAAATGTTCTCCTTACAAATTCTTAGATTTTACATCCAGTATTTCAGCAGCTCCATTCTTGGTAAAGGACAAGACTTTCTTAGTCAAGGTCAATCTTGATATAATTTTAATTAAATAACTAAGGAAAGAGAATATCTAACTAAAGAATTACATGTCAAACTTGAATGAAACAATATCACGTAGAACTCTGAGGAATGGACTTATAAATACTTTATTCAACAAAACTGTTCAAAATATTTTTCTTTCTGTATGTGAGTGAACGTGGAAGACATTTCTTATATAAATTTAAACTAATAAAACTACAGACTGTTGCCAGAGTATTTAAGCATGGGCAAAACCTGTGCTTAGACTAAATATTTCAAAACTCATAGCTACAAAGAATTTAGTTACTAGTGTTGAAATAACACTCCAATAAATTACCCACCACTCCAGTTTTTCTGAACTAACAGATATCCAGGACATGGAACTTTCAATGCTAAAACCAGGAAGGTCTTAAATCAATTGGAACAAGTTAGTCATTCTGCTGGTATAATATATAAGTCATATGTCTCTTATGGAAATATCTCCAAAATATTGCCTATAATTGTGTTGAGAAACACTATTTATGCTTTATTTTGGTCTTCATAAGCTATTTTATATACAAAGACTGAGTTACTTGATGATGTAAATAATCTGTTGTAAATATGCTACAACACATATTGCTCCAAGAACACTGAGCTTTCAGTATTCCAAGTCACTAATCAGATTAGAATAGTCATAACTTTTTTCTCCCAAATAGATTGAGTTTTCTGCCACAAAATTCTGAATTTGATTTCTTATAATTTCATTCTAAACAGAGTAAGAATGAGTTATTTGCAGAAATATACTAGAAACAGTTATGTGGTATTAGAAATCAAAATCAACAATTGATAGCAACAGCAACATTTTATAGCAACCTCAACGCACTTACTACAAAAGCTTCCCTCTCCCTTGACAGTTTGAGTGCTGTATTTTTTTCCTTCATTAATATAAATAAGCCTCAAATCTAAATAGAAAATTTCTGTTTCATGTCTTGTGCTATGTATAGGTTAAGAAGTGATAAAATAAGGCATTCAGTGAACTGGCACTTACAGATCCCTTGTACGCTTCATTAGAATGTACACAATTTTGTGCTTGACCCTTAGTAAATTGTCTGATAGGAAACCCTCAATACACAGCTGTTCATAAAATGATTAGTTTCCAAATGAAATAGAAAGCATTTGCTTTATCGGTCAAGAGTTTACAATTCCCCCAGGAAAGCAAATGATCTAGGAAAAGCATATTTTCCTCAACCTCAACGTTATTTACATTTTAGGCTAGATAAATATTATGGTGGGCTGTCCAGTGTATATTAGAATATTTAGCAACATCGTTGATATCTACTCATTAGATGCCAGCAGTCCCTGATCTCCCACCCTGTTCTGACAACCTAAAATATCTCTAGACATTTGCCAAATGCCTTAATCATAAAATCGCTGCAGGTTGAGAACAGGAGGTACAAAACTTAAATCACTGGTATAATAAAGTTAGACTAAGAAGAGTTGCACTCCAGCCAAGGGCTTTGGCTCATGCCTGTAATACCAGGACTTTGGAAGGCTAAGGATCACTTGAGCCCAGGAGTTCAAGACTAATATAGTGAGACCTCACAGTCAGCTGTGGTGGTGCATACCTGTAGTCCAGCTACTCAGGAAGACAAGGTTGGAGGAAGGCTTGAGCACAGGAGATGGAAGCTGCATCTGATGTGAGCTCTCTGATGACCACTTGCCTTTGGGAATCAGTAAGTGGAGAAAGTGGTTAATCCATTTGTGGAGTCTGGAGATAAATATTTCAAAACCAGAGGTAATAAACAATTTAGTTCAAATAGCTTCCAAGGCTGGGCAGGGGAATAATTTAGGTATTACATCACAGCTTCTGTGGGATCACATTCTAAATGTATTTTGAAAAGGCAATATTTGAAAATGTCAAAATTATTCTTAAACCACTTTAGAAAATTAGTACTCTCTAGACCAATACTCTATACCATCTATTAATAAATCTAACACAGCCAGTGTGTTTTCTCTCTCCAGCATTCATACAGTTTAATCTTTCTACATGACATTTAATGTGAGTTTAAGAGGTATGCTGGATTTAAAAGTCAGAGTTACACCTAGGACATAAATGCTTTGAGTGGAAGAGTGAGTAGAAATACCCATGCTATTTAAAGTGTTTTCATTTTAATTATCTTATTTTATTTTTATGGCTGATGACAGTTTCATTCGGAGACATAATTTAAATACATATTTGATGTCACTTTTAGGTATGAGATAAGAGAGTTGAAGAAAAAACTATAATCTGGACAAAGGAAAACTATCAAAGCTAAGAGTGCAAAGTAGAATCTGGTAGAATTCCCAAAAGTTGGGAAGACACTTCAGGCTGTTGTTTAATGTACTTGTGGGTTTAGCTCATATAAGAATGGAAATATTGAATTTCCAGATTCACTGAGAACTGTAACAACACAAGTTAAGAAGAAATTTGAGGGAGAGGGGAGGAGTGGTATGAACTGGAGAGCTTGCCGAAATTCTTTTGAATGGTTTTAGAAGAAATTTATATATAGGTTATAAAGAATACATTTGTTATATTTAGGTTATAAAGAATAGATTTGAGTAAAACTATGAGCAAAAATAAGAGTAAGACTGACATGGAAACTTCCATGTAGGAGATATTATGTTGGTTTTTTGGTGAAATCTACGAGTTCTGGAAGGTAGTTTAAATGGAAAAATTTGTGCTGAACAAATGAAAAATAGTAAGACATTGTATTTGAGCTATTTCTATAGGGGAAATAGTTCAGTATAGGAATGAGATCAATTTCAAACACAGCAAAGACAGCTAGGGATTGATACTCAATGGAGTGAAGGGATCAATGGATAGAAAATTATGAAGAGGAACTTGATTAGATGTCAAGTGTAGAGAGATATTTACTAAACTCTTTTAAGAGAATTCTTGCTAAAAGCAAGCCAAAGACTTAGATACCTAAGGTAGAAATGAGGAACTTGATCAGAAATCAAGGGTGGAAAGATTCTGGATAAAGATTGTTAAAAACTGGGCTCAGCAGGCCAATAATCAGCAGCATGCCAAGGTCAAGGCCTAGAGAAAAATGAGTTCAGGGGAGCTTGACTAAGTTTTGGTCAGGAAGAGAGTTCACATCAGTAGGATGGGACCTGAACACAGAGCGTTTTCAGCTGGGAAGCTGCTTCAACTGTGCAACTATAAAAAAGTATTTAATTATTTATTCTGCTTGATATTTTTGTTCTTGGATATCATTCTGAAAACTACATTTTCTCAATTATTTCCTTTATTGTTATCAATTTTCTAGTAATCTATATTTTTACACCCAACCTATATCCTGTGAAATACTGTATTTTATTCTTCTTATAAATATCTTGCTTCTGATATCCAAACTACTTCAACTCATTAACACCTACATTCTTACATCACAATCAGATTGAGAGTTTGCTTCTGCAAACAATGAGAGTGAGAGTGACTATAAGAAGAAATTATGAGCAGTGATAGGCCACTGCTGATTCTGAGCAAATATCAACATTAATTATGTGAATATCAATATGAATTCTCTCAATTGTAATATATGACTATAAAATTCCTTCTAGAAGAAAAATTATATTATCTAAAGTGTACTTTTTCCTGTAGTATATCCAAAAATTAGCATAATAATTCTAGCTATTTAGCAACTATGTAGGAACACTAATATAAAATATTAATAAATAATACTAATAATACAAAGTCATGTGATTTACAGTATGGCCATTGAAGGTCACACAGTCTCTAAAGAGATGTTTTTTAAGTTTCTGTTTGCTTTTACAAAATATATATGTATTAATTTTGCAGTCATATGTTACTTTCTGCAAAGCTAATACTGAACAAAAGATTGAATAACTTAACATCTTATACCATGGTGAAAATGAATAAACTATGAATATATGCATCTTAAATGAGTAAGAAAAATTATTGTAGGTAGATATAAAATTCCCAGATGGCTAAATAAGATACAGTGTATTTTATAAAGTTGAAAACTTAAATAATATAATATGATTATTTGTAATATGGTTATATCAGAACCAGAACATTTTACTTACAAAACTCTGGAAAATTCCTACTTATTTATGTGAAACAAAGGGAATAAAATAAATGAGAAGCAAAGATAGATACAATACTATTAAAGAAAATTCATTCTTCAGAAAAATATTTTTTTCTATGGAGATTTATTTTATTGTTATATTTTAAAAGATAAACCTATGTTTAGAGTCTCTTGGAGACATCAACAATTTTATTTCAAAAGGAAAATAACTGGAAACCAACATTAAGAACACATAAAAATACCATTTCCACTATATATTTGTCTAATTTTAAATAATTCTTCTAAGATCTCTGTGAAAAATACACAAATGAAAGGAATGTATAAATATTTATTGATAGATTTTAAAAAGGAAATGACGACTATGGTTTATATTTTAAGAGTATATTATTCCAGAGATGCCAGTTAAACCCTATGTGTTGTAAAGATTAAGTCAAGTTTTAAGATCAGCTTTTTTTTGTAAACAAAAGACAATCTCATTCTAACATTTATATGGAAGAATAAAAGAGGCAAGTAAAAGACAAGAACATCCTACACACAAAATAGAGAGAGGAGAGAGAGACACATGCCCTACTAGGTAAATTATATTATTATTCAACTATATAAACACATATATATGCAAAACATATTATTCAATTATAATAAAACTGTCATTTATTTTGTGCATAAAATATCACATATCACTATGATTTAAATATTTTTTATTTCTTAAACTCATATTGAAATCTAATGGCCATTGTAACAGTATTAAGAAATTAAGTCTTTAACAGGTGATTAGGTCATGAAGACTCTGACCTAATCAATAGATTAATGCCTTTATCATGAGAGTGGGTCCATTATTAAAGAACAGGCGTGGCCTTCTTTTTCTCTCTCTACACCATCTTGGCCCTTCCACCTTCCTCCATGACAGAATGCAGCAAGATGGCCCTGACCAGATGCAAGTCCTTCAATCTGGGACTTTCCATCAACAGAACTATGAGAAATAAATTTCTATTGTTTATAAACTACCCAGTCTCGGGTATTCTGTTATAGCAGCACAAATAAGACTAAGACATACATACATGTGCACACACACACACACACAAACATACACAGTTATACAATTCTGTTGCTAAGTCATGAACAACACATTTTATTAATCATGTAGACAAATATAATACAAAGTGCAAAATCTAACATAAGCATACAATTAGCTATATAACCAAGCTATATTTGTAAGAGTATTAATGGCAGTTAATCTTAGGAAAGAAGAGGCCATTCAAAAAGTACATGTTGGTGAAATCATTGACTATACATGTAGAAGTAAAGAAAATTAAATCTCTATTTTACATACTACCTAGATACCAACTCTGAAACTACAGATATGTTGAAATTATCAAGGACATTAAAACCAAGTTCCATGAAGTAATAGCAAACATTCTTGAATTAATTGGGGAGCTAAAGTTATCAGTCAAAAAACAGAAGCTAGAAAAAAAAAAGCTAAATGCTTTAACACTGAAAATAACCCAGAAACAAAACAAACAAAACTAGTCACGACTGGGCTGAATAACAGAATAGGGTCAACAGAGAAAAGAATCAGTACATTTAAAGATAAATCTGTATAAATTGTTTAACCTGAAAAATTGTTTATATCAGCAAAGACTATAAAATAAATAGAACTTCTAAGGTTTTAACACAACTTTATTATTAGATTCCATGAAAAAAGAAGACAAAAATATTAATGTACAACAAATATTTAAATAAACATTGAAAACTTCCCAAATATGGTGAAAAACGTTTATTTTAAAATGAAAAACTTTAGCAAACTTCAAACAGGATAGATTCAAGGAGAACCATAGAGAAATGCATCATAATCAAATTACAGAATACCAAAAATACAGAAAAATATCTTGAAAACAAGCAGAGACAAAAGACACATTACATATAGGTAAACAACAATTCAAAAATCTGGAGGATTCTCGTAAGAAACCATGGAGGCCAACAGGCAGTTGAACAATATTTTAAAGTGCTGAAAGGAAAGGACTGTCAAGACATAATTCTATATCCAGTAAAAATACCCTTCAGAAATAAATGTAAAAAGTGAATTCTCATATGATAAAAGGGTAACAAAGTTGCCAGTAGATCTGCTCTGAAATAAATGTAAAGGAAGCTACTTGGGCAGAAGGAAAACAATAACAGAGACAAATGTGAAACCTTGAAAATAAAGAAAAAACAACAGAAAGTGTACATTTCTGGGTGAATATAATATGCTTATTTTCTCTTGTTAAATTTCCTAAAATATCTTAAAGAGCTAAAAACAAAAATTATGGCATTTTCTGAAGGGATTTCAATATAGTTAAATTTAGTCCATAAGAACTAAGATAAGATTTCTACATTTTATTTGAAGTGATAAAATACTAACTGTAAATAAACTTTGAAAAGTTACATATGCATATGACAAACACAGCATAACCACAATTTACAAAGAAATGCAGTTTTAACAAATCCAGTAGATAAAATGAAATACTAAAAGTAATTCAATAATCAAAAAGAAGGCAGAAAAGAGAATTCAGAGTAATAAAAATAGAGGAGGAGGGAGACATAAAATGGACCATAAAATGGTAGACCCAGAGAAGAGTATTTTTGTTCATTTTGTGCTTGTTTGTTTTGTTTTTCATTTTCTAAGCAAGTTTGCACTCACATCTACAAATAACACTTAATCATTTTCAGACTCTGGGACCCGGCCAAAACAGTTCAGAAGGACTCTTCATGAGGTTTTAAAAGCACTTGCAAAGAGTTGTGTAAAATTTGTACTCTAATCCTCCAAATCCATGAAATGTTGTATCAGAAAGTGAGTTACAGCATACGTTTGTTTAGGGCTGAGTCAGGCTTACTTTTTGCTGGGAAGTCATTCTGTTTCACAGCATACACTGAAACCCCACCATTTATACACCATTACAAATCTCAAAGTGTGTATTATACAATATAATTAGCAATAGTAGTCAAATTTGCTAACTTTTTCTTTTAGTCTCTTACCACAGTCCATGGCATTACAGGTTAAGAGAGGATATGGGTCAGACTGCCTGGGAATATACTAATAATGTGACCTGAGGCAAATACTTAAATTCTCAAAGCTTCAGTTCTCTCATCTCCAAAGTGGAGAAAATAATAACTTCTATCTGATTTCTTGATAAAAGGATGACATGGACAATACATTTAAAATGATCAGCACAGTGACTGGAACATAGTAAGTGTTCAGTAAAGTTATTCATAAATTTTGTGACCAAGAAATCAAGACACACATCTAGACAAAAATGGAATTGTTTCTAACTCAGATTTTCTTAGATTTAATCGTAGTTATTATATCTTTTTCTGCTTACTCTTCATAATCACTGTTTGTGCTCTCACAAGTTTCAGGCACTAAATAATCTAATAGTTTAGATCATCAACTGCACAACTGTATCAATGGTGCCAAAAATCTCAGCTCCATACCTAACAGTTGCACACTATTGGGTAAATTAATGTCATGCTTCCTAGGTTGCTTTGTCTACAAAATATGGACCATGTTAACTATGTTTTTATGAAAATTGAATGTGTGTGTGTGTGTGCACGTGCATATAGTTTGAAATAGTTCCTGGCACTTTGTATGAATACAAAAATGGCAACTGTTTTATTATTATTTATCTCTTATTTTAGACTTGTGGCCAGTGTTTGCAACTATGTAACATATTCACTGAAAGCAGAAATTTCATCTTATGCTTTCTATGACTCCCTCATTACTCTTAACACTGGTGACTAAAAATCATTGAATCACTAAATGTTTATTGATCTGCATCAAGAGCTTGATTCATTCGTTATTGAATAGCTCATCATACATAGAGACAATAGATGTAGAAATATTTATTTTTACTACTTAACCCTAAGGAAATTATAGGATGGTCTTAAAATCATATCCTACAACTATATCTGTGTCTATTGGCCCTTAAAAATCAATATTCTATTTCTTTGAATTCAAACATTAAAACTTTGTCCCAGTGCTACTTCACAATTCATTTTCAGTCTTCTTCAGATTCTCATTCCCTGAAATTACATTACCTCAATTCCTGAAAATTAAGCAATACATTCCTCTAAAATTTTCTGATTTGTTATTAACAGTGAAAAGCTTAGGAATAAAAGAAATGCCTTTCTTGAGAATTTAGAGAAGCAATAGGTAAGTTTAAATAAATAACTGCCCTTCTAATTTCACATACATATATATACACACTTGCACACGCACATACATTCAGGAAAGATTTTTGTATATGAAATTAAATTATAGTCAAATTTTTTTTCTGCAAGAAACAGCCCTTTTGAGAGCTCTTAGTAGTGAAACTGGTAAAATGGAAAAGCTAAAGTTACATCTCACAACAGAGACTGGATGTTGTTAAAGCCTAGAATGAACTATTTGCTCCTGGCAGCTATTTCTTACAGGTGGAATCAGAGCTTCTCAAAAGCCTAACAAGAAACCTTTCAAAAGTGGCAAACTTGGGCAAGTTCATATGCTGCGACCCCAGAGGAAAACAGAGACAAATATTGAAAGGAAAGCCTTAAGCTGTAAAATCACCTTCTGCCAGAGCAAAAATCCTGTTCTATCATTGCAGATAGAAAAACAAAGCAAGCTCACTTTTCCCAAAGTTCACAATTGCATTCACTTGGAGAAAGCAAGTTAATATAGGTGCTTAGAGAATTAGAGTATGAGTCTTATTAAAATAACATTTAGGAGGAAGAAAACGTCTTTACTTTGAAAACTGCAGTAATCACAACCTATAAAAACATTACATATCCATTTTCCTTGGGGGAAGAGAAATATATACTCATAAAAAGATGGCTTGACAATTGAGAGGAAAAAAAATAAACACTAACAACCTAGGCAACAATTCCATCAAATACTTATGAGAGAAATATGTCTAATTTTTGCTGTAACTCTCAAAGACACACAAATTCCTTTTACATGCTCTGTGACAATAATTAGACAATGCCAAAACATCTAAATAGGTTAGTCAATAAAAAGCAAACCAAATCTTAACATAAGGAAAACAATGAAGAATAATTGGATAGAAACTCAAGTCTGTAAAATTAGGGACTTTAGTTTTTCTACACAAGTTTTCTGATACTTTCCAAGCTATAGAATTAGATTATATATACATATATATCTATACAGATAAAGACTATATATAATTACATTATATATATATATATATATATATATATGTATATATATATATATATTCTTTTTCTCAAAAATACTGGAGACAACTATCTTTCTTCTCACCTCACCCTAACTGGACAGCATTTTCCCCTTTCTATAAATCTGTCACTAGCATTATGAGGTATTAATTTATCTTTCTGAAACATGGCATATGCAATCTAAAAATCTTACAGAAGGGTCAGTGGAATGATAAAAAAAAATTACGTGTTTTATTAAAATTCCTTGGACTAGCATCTTAAGTTAAAAATAAGGATTTTTGTTGTTGTTGTTCCTCATGGAAGTACATCTCAACATATCCCCAGTTCGTGCTTCCACAAATATCATAGGCTGAAATACGAACTTTCAGTGAAGTTGCGTTACTTTTTTCTTTCAATTTTTCTCCTTCCTCTTGGCAGCTCACAAAGCTTTGCTATGGGTTGTTCTTTTATAAATTTTGCACCTGCATGGAAAACTTCTTCCTTATCATAACCACTGTTTGCCAGAAATCAGAACTGCATAAACATGGTATTACATAGATGGCTCTTGGTGTGCCCGACAAGAGGCAAACTACTTATTCTTCCATATTTTATCTTCTATTCTGGAGCAATAAAAGAAAGCTTTCACTCTCAGTCAGTGTCTGTTTCCATATTACATAGTCACTGAATTTATTCTATTTCTGAGATAACTGTTCCAAATTAAAATAAAATTTTTTTATTCCAAATTAAAATAAAAATTTTATTTCACTCTACCTACACTAGGCATAATATTATTTAATAAGTCTTCAATAATTTTCAGGCTTTAGTCTGATACATGATACCTAAGTATGCTGGTGTTTAAGTGATTCTAATTATTTACCGTAATACATGCAAAAAGGGTGGCTTTCCACAGCCTGTTCTTGGTGTGGCTTGCCAGTGCTACAGGGGGCAATACAGACCTTAGTCTCAAGGAATTTTGGTTGTGTTTTGACCTGTCTGGTAGCTCTTTGAGGAATCAGCTCATGGACTTGCCTTTGTTATTACAATCTGATTCTAAACTTTATATGGAAAGGTAAAAGACTGAGACTAGCCAACACAATACTGATGAGCAAGAATAAAGATGAAGGATTCATCTGATTTAAGGGCTTACCAGAAAGCCCAAACATGACCCACACAATATATAACAAATATCTGACAATGAAGTAAAGGCAACTCAATAAAAATAAGTCTTTCAAACAATTAGTACTAGAACAATTGAACCTCTATGTTTAGAAAAATAAACCTAGACATAAGCCTTACATATTTTGCGAAAATTAAATCAAAATGTATTGTAGATCTAAATGTAAGATGCAAAACTATAAGTTCTAAGAGAAAACATGGAGAAAATTTATGTAACTATGAGTTTAATGATATAGCACCAAAAATGTGATTCATGAAGGAAAAAAAAATAGAAAGCGGACTTTATAAAATTCTTAAAATTTCTACTTTGAAAAGACATTGTTAAGAGATTGAAAGACAAGCCATAGACTGAGAAAAAGTGTTTTCTATATTCATATCTGGTAAAAGACTTCATTGCAAAATATACAACTATTAAAACAGACAATAAGGAAAAATGTTAATGGCCAAGAGATCTGACCTCAGCAATGAAGATATTTGTATTGCAAAGGGAGATATAAAAAATTAAGTACATTATCTATAATTAAGGAATCTCAAGTCAAAACAATAAGATACCACTATGCCTATTAGAATGAAAATTTAAAAATTGACAATACCAATTGCTAGCAAGAATGTGGACCAACAGGAATTTCAATCAATTGCTGATGGTAATGAAAAATGGTACAGCCATTTTTGAAAACCATTTATTACTGTCTTACAAAGCTAGATGTAGTCTTATAAGATATCTAGCAATCATGTTCCATGATTTTTTAAAAAAATTTTACTTTAAGTTCTGGGACACATGTGCAGAATGTGCAGTTTGTTGCATAGGTATACATGTGCCATGGTGGTGTGCCACACCTATCAATTCATCATCTAGGTTTTAAGCCCCACATGCATTAGGTATTTGTCTTAATGTTCTCCTTCCCCTAGCCTCCACCCTACAACACACCCCGGTGTGTGATGTTCCCCTCCTTGTGTCCATGTGTTTTCACAGTTCAGCTCCCACTTATGAGAAAATGCAGTGTTTGGTTTTCTGATCCTATGTTAATTTGCTGAGGATAATGGTTTCCAGCTTCATCCACGTCCCTGCAAAGGACATGAACTCATTCTTTTTTATGGCTGCATGCTCCAGGATTTTTACCAACTGATTTGAAAACTTTCATTTACAACAAAAGCTGCATGTAAATACTTGTAGCTGCTTTATTTATACAGGCAAATGGGGAAGCCAACTAGATTTCCTTCAACAAGCAAATGGATGAAAAAATCTATGATGCATCTGTAGAGCTGATATTAAGTTATAAAATGAAATGAAATATGAAGCCATGAAAGACATGTTTGAATTTTAAATGCATATTTCTATATGAAAAAAGTCAGTTTGAAAGGACTATATATTGTATAATTACAATGATTTGACATACTGGAAAAGGCAAAACTATAAAAATGGTCAACAGGTGAATAAATGCCAGGGTTAATAATTTTTCTGTCTCTCTAGCTATTCTAAAATAAAAATGTTATTTAAATAATTAAAAGTTTTACATTGCATCAAGTATTTTTTTGTTAGGAATGAAAAAAGTGTCCATGGTAATCAAGCCTGCCATGTTGTTGGAAGTTCATGGTTTTAATTCTTATCATTCAAGTATTCAGTTTTGGGATTAAAAGACTCCTCATCTGTCCCAAGTAAAAATGTGGACATAATGGGTGGGAGTAAGATATTAACAAAGTAGTCATTACTTCCTTAGCCTTTAAGTCCACTTGAATAAATCAAATGAAAAGTAGCTAAACTTTGGAAAAGAGAGATGAAAACTGACTATAATATTCTAAGCAAACATATCATTATAAGAAGAAAGGAATGCATATTGATTTAGATAAAGGAGTGTTATTTCAGAGAAAATGAGAGATACTAATGTTGTCTTTTAATAGTAGGACGTCTGTAGGAAGAAAATATTTTTATAAGTTGACTCAGTAAAAAGAAGATATAAAGAAAGAGGTACAGAATTGGCAAATTGGCAAGTATTCACAAATGGTAAACATTTCCCTGCATCTCATTTTACCTGGGGATAGTTCTGATGAGATATTAGATGTATAAATGAGGTAAGTCATATTATTAGAGATAAAATAATGGCAATATATCATGAAATGCATCTTCACATATATACTATTATTCATTATAATTTTATTTTTTTAAAAGTCTTTGGAAGGGGTAAGAAATACAGGTAAATATTGGCATTTGTTTATATTTTAAGTATTTGGCTGAGTTATTCAAATTAGCATTAAAAGGAAAAAAATATTACACTGGTTATTTAAAGATAAAACCAAATTAATTATATGCTTGTGGCCTCAAGATTGAAATTAGCTAAACATATATTAGAAGCAGGGTTCTTTTGGATAAAATGTCCTTTGCCCATGTAAATGGTAATAGAATAAAATAAGTATGAGAGAAACTAATTAACTAAACAGTAATGATTATTGACTGATCATATGTAAAATAAAAATCTCAACTTTTATCAAAAGTTTAGGTAGGACTTTGGGAGGAAATTGTGAACAGCAAAAAATGTAATCCCAATAGGATGAACATACCATGTAAATAAAATATCGTTCTGAGTTTGTTTTCTTAAGAAATTTTTAGATGTATAAAGAAAACAAGCAGTCTTGTGGCTCTTTGTTAACACAATTATTCCTCCTGTACATCTTATTATATGAAAAGGAACATGGTCTGAAAAAATATATATAAAATTACTCAGTACTTGGTGTTTGTGAATTGTCAAAGCAGCACGGAAAATATTGGAAACTACTGCTTAAGTTGTCTCTGCTTCTTGCTTTTACCAAGAGGGTCAGGTTCCCTTCACAAGAGGGCTGTAAGTACATAGTAGTAGGTCAACAAGTGATAATTCTGGGTTTTAGTTTAAGGAACACAGAAGAAATCTTTCATGAGCTTAGGAAAATTGGAGAAATATATTTCAAGCAACTTGGGTTTCTGAAGCTTTTTTTTTTTTTAAGAAAATCAATAGCAATATCAGGCAGTACAATACTAAGAGAAATTTCTAAAGCATTTATAGAATTTTATATCTTTCAATAGAGAGCTTTGATTTTAAGTCTCTGTCCTATTGATGCAATGTATTGATTTTCTTCCCATTGTTCATGAGGTCATTTTATTTTTATAAGAATACTACTTCAATATGTCTATCAATTCAGAAGGAAAAAAGATAAATATACAAATTATTGCCCAGAAAAACTTCACTCTGTAAAATATAAAGAATGTAATCTATGTTTTCAGACTTTATGTCTACTCTGTATATTTGTGACTCATAAAGCATTGTGTAGTCTGGAAATCATTACTTTTATTATTGCTTTAGGATCAATAGCAAGCAATACACACTAGTTTAAGAGTCCTGAAATTAGAGGCGTGTTTCTTGCCCTAAGCTCTGCCCTTCTCTTCAGTTAAAGGCAATTTTGATACAGTAAATAATCATTCTGAATTTATAATTTAAATTGTTGAGATATTTTTGACATCCTATGTAAAAAAGGATTTATAAGCTCCTGGCCTAAATCACTCCTATTTTATAAACCCAGAACCACAGAATACATTTCTTTGGAACTTATTTATTCTTAATCACGATTCCCAAGAACTAAGAAATGTTCACTAAGTTCTACCTTACGCCCTGTCTCACATTCCTGTTCTACTTTCTCATGACCAGTCTGAGGCTGTAATATATTTTCTACTAACTGCCAAATGGTAGGAACAGTCTTGTTTTTAACTTGACCATCCTGTTCTCTGGTTGTCTTTCACAAGAGCCTTTAACTTTCTGCTGACATTGTTCATCTCTTAAAAGAGGTGTGCTGTGAAGATAATGAAGGCTATATACGCAATGACCATAGCTTCAAAACCTAGTCTTGGCATTTAAAAGTTTTAATTTTGCCTAGAAGTGTCAGATTCATTACATTTCTTCATATTGACTTTCTTACTTTTACATAGTGATTAAATGAGTTCAATTTTGAAGGAGTAAATGTTTTATGGAATTGTCCAATTTATATAGTCTATTAAAATAATGTTTCTACATTTGGGCATACATAACGTTTGTTGATGTTCTTATTAATTTGAAATATAAAAGTGAAGGTGTATTTTAAAGCACTTTTTTATTTTAAATGGTGCAATGTTTCCAAATGACAAAAGGATAAAGAGAAAAAATGTTCATAAGTATCTCAACTAAAAATAATAACTTTAAATGATAGATTTTGCTGAAGTATTTATTTGTTTAGATGACACAAATCTGGAAACATTGAATATATATTTTTGTAAATTGCTGTTTTCACTTAACAGTATCTTGTATTACATGTCAGTAAAACAGTATGTGAATACTGTTTTAATGACAATTTTAGATTTATATGGATATTACATAACTTCTACAACTATCATACATTTCTAGGCACTTAAATCATTCTCAAGTTTCCACTTTAAATAATAATACTGCAATATATTTCATTTACATGAAAAGTACTCAACTTCTCTGATTATTTTCACGTTATCATGGACAAAATTATGTTTTCCAAAATTCATATGTTAAAGAAGAAACCAAAATGTCTGATACTTTAAGACTGTACTAGCCTCAAGAAACATGAGAAAATAAATATTTAATTTTTAAGCTACTCATTCTGTGGTATTTTGTTATAGTAGCCCTAGGAAACTAATACAGGTGCATTTCCAGATATACAGTCACCATATCAGTGCTCAGAATCTCTGAAATGCTGAATTCACATTCATATTTTTCTCTCCATGAAAAGCATGAAAGTTTCTGTTTTATTATGCCCTCACAAAAATTAGTTACAAATGTGTTAAAAAGCAAAAACAGAATGAAGGGAGAGAGGTAGGGATAAGGGAATAGAGGGATAGAGAGAGGGAAGAGAAAAAAACACAAAGGTATTGCTTTAGAAATAGAGTTTAACTATGAATAGAGACAGACAGCTATTAGGCAGGAATTCTATCTTTCATCTGATAAATTCATTCTATTTATAATATGGCCCAAAGCAATATTTCTTAATGTTGAAAATATGCAATAACTACTGGTTACTCATCAGTAGAATATAGGGCAAGAAGTTATAGAGTTCACTTCCTAATAATCACAAACTTCAGAATTTATAGAAGACCTCAGAAAGGTATAAAATATTATGTGACTTTTTAATATAAATTTTAGCAGGCAAACAAACAATATTTGCCTATGTAAGTATAACCAATGGAAAATAAACGCACATGAAAGAATTCCTTGCTTTGTAGTGTACTGAATTATAAGCAGTACTTTCCCAACACTATGAGAATTTGAGAAATTTTCCACGCACATTTTTGCAGAAAACACTGTGATCGGAGGCAATGAAGTAGTAGAGAATTAGTGGAAAATAACTAGCCAAGAATAGAACCTCTATGCTAGAAGATATTTTTAAAAATACAAACAAACATTAAATTTTTGATAATGAATATTGCCATTTCTCATTTTCCTAATAGGTCTCTCAAATGTCATTGGTTTTGCAAATTCAAACTAAACTTGGTTATTAAATTTTATGCTGGCAATGTAATACAACTCTTAATTTAAAAAAAATAAATAATAGAGTAGATATATTTTAATGAGGGTTTGAATTTCAAAAGGCTTGCTTAGGGGAGGATTTTTTTATAGTCAAAAAATGGTAAATGCTGTTAATCATTTAACATTTAATTTAATATTATGTTACACAAACTCATTTCCCTATATTACACATACTGCTCATGGTGAAATGAATTTGTGTAACACAATATTGAATCTGGATAACTAGAAGATACTGCACTAATGCTAACAATATGATAGTCCTGAGACATGTTAATGATATGATTTTTGTTTTCTTCGTAGATGAAATAAGGCAATTAATTTTTATTTTTAAAGTAACAACTATGCCCACGAGTAAAAATTGCATATATTCTTGTCACTTCCCAAAGTGAAATAAGATTTCCAATGAAAAATGTTAATTTACAATGTTATTGTTATAAATAACTACATTTAGTTTTAATTATAAATACCTGGAAGTTACAGGATAGATTGCATCACCTGTGTTTTTTTGTCTTTAACTCAAAATATGCTTATGCTACAACTAGACATATTCTTTATGGCTACATAGAAAATTTATGTATTTTATAAACGTCTAGTAAATATTTTTACATGAAATAGTTTTACAGCATGGTGATACATGAAAAGGTTCTCATAACCAAATTAATTTTAGAAAATTCTAGACAAAAATTAGTTAATCTTTTTTCGAAAAAATTCTCAGAATCACTAATTTGTTAAATTTCATTGGAAATCTCCAAAGAAGGTATAGACATTTCAATATTTCCCAAGGCCAAGATGGTAATGTCAATAATTATAGGTTGGCACAAAAGTTATTGCGTTTCTTGCTATTAAAAGTAATGACAAAAATCGCAATTACTTTTGCACCAACTTAATAGCATAAGAGATTTTTGTTCTAAGGCACTTTAAGCTGTGTTCTATTTATATGGCCTAGGACATAGCTCTAAATTCTATAGTTCTGTATTCACTCTCATTGTTATTATTGTACTTTTGACTCTACTTACCTTATTGCTGCACTATTATGACAGTTCTTCAAACATTTTCCTTTACTGAAATAAATTATCCCCACAAATTATCTTTCTAAAATCAGTTCTCAACAAGTCGGCTTTGAAATCTTCAACAAATATTCTCAGTTTAACATTTGACATCACTGCAACATGCATCTATTATCTTTAGCAATAGTATGTATACATACTGCACCCTTAACCAACCCTATGTGTGGGCGCTAGGTTCATTAATGTTTCTCTAATGGCACAATAAACTTTCATGCCTTTGTGATTTTGTTCGGAAACACCATTACCTCACTTCCATTCTCCTATTTTAGGGGTTAGTTGAAATGCAACTTAGTAATCCCTTTAGTTTAATTTCTCCTTTTAAAGTAATTGATTTTTCAAATGTGTTCTTCTAGTAATTTATATTTATATTTATCACATAAAGTACCACAGAGGTACATGTGTCTCTCTTAGTGCACTACAGCAGTATACCAGCCAGTAGATATAACATATTTCAGGGAAAAGTGGTTTCTTCAAGACACCTAGATCGTGTGGTATATTTTTAATATGTTGTAAAAGCATATTCATTATCTCTAAATTCTCGTTTTATCTGCTATCATCTCCTACAATTTGATATGAGATTGCTATCAATAGAAGGCAAACTTTGGCTGAGTAATTGTAGTAGGAACATTTGGATTTAGAGTGAGGGGATGAAGAATAAATCAGAGTGAACTTATGATCATACTAGTGGGATTATTTATTAGATGTTTAATCATTGTTAGGCATCTTGCTAAGCACTCTATGTACACTTTCATGTTTATTTCATGATATGATATATTTCATGGTTATTAAGTATAGGAAGGCAAGAGAACACTAATAAAACATGAGATAAAAAGAAATCTTATTTACACTTCAGAATGTTTCCCAATCCAGGTTCTACATTCACATAACTATATGCATTTTGAACTTACTATGCTAAGAACTAGAAATGCAAAAATGAGTAAGTATAAGTACTATGTCAACTTTCATAGAGCATGCAAACTAGCAATATGTAAAGTGTTGTAAAAGATGTCCATAAAAATGCCATGAATGCCATGAATGACCATAGAATTCTGACTATTAGACTTGATTTGTGTCCTTCTCCAAACAATAAAAAATACATTAATTTTCTAGACACAAGTACCTCACAGTGTAATCTTATTTGGAATTAGGGTCATTGCAGATATAACTAGCTAAGTAAAAATGAGATCATAACTGGAGTATGGTAACTACTTGATGTAATATGTCTGGTGCCCTAAATAGAAGACAAGAAGAAACACAGAGACACAGCACACAAAGGGAAAACACCATGTGACAAAGGAGGCAGAAATTGAAGTTCTAAAACTGCAAGCTAAGAAACAAAGGATCTCTAGCAAATCACCAGATGCCAGAAAGAAGTGAAAGAGAGTTCTCCCCTATGGGTTTCAGAGAAACCATGACCCTACTGATACCTAGATTTCAGGATTAATGTACTTTCAGAACTGCAAGAAAATATTAATAAATTTTTGTTTTACTTTGTCATTCAATTTGGAATATTGTATTACATCATACCTAGAAAACAAACATACTAAGCTGACATAAAAATGACAGAAAATTTCCATATTTGAGCTAGCTTATGAAATATTACTAAAGTAGTAGTATCAGTTTTCTCTGAAAAATGGACATTCTGGTCAGAAAACAGGTGGAGAGCAATTTGTGGAGCAAGTTACTAATTTGTTTGGCAGATTTTTGTTCATTTACTGATTTTTTAAATTTAGATTTTAAGTTCAAGAGTACATGTGCAGGTTTGTTACATAGGCATACTTGTGTCAATGGGGTTTGTTTTACAGATTATTTCATCACCTAGGTAATTTAGCCTAATATAGTTATTTTTTGTTATCCTCTCCCTCCTTCCACCCTCTGCCCTTTGATAAGACATAGTGTGTTATTCCCCTCCATGTGTTCTCATCATTTAGCTCCCACGTATAAGTGAGAACGTGCAGCATTTGGTTTTCTGTTTCTGTGTTAGCTTGCTAAGGATAATGGCCGACAGTTCTATCCATGTCCCTGAAAAGAATATGATCTTGTTATTTTGTATGGATGTATAGCATTCCATTTTGTATACGTACCAGATTTTCTTTATCCAGTGTATCACTGATGGACATTTAGGTTAATTCTATGTCTTTACTGTTGTGAATAGCACTGCAATGAACATATGTTTTCATTTGTCTTTATAATGGAATGATTTATATTCACTTGGGTATATATCCAGTAATGGGATTGCTGAGTCGAATGGTATTTCTCTCTCTTTTTTTTTTTTTGAGACAGAGTTTCACTCTTGTCACCCAGGCTGGAGTGTAATGATGAAATCTTGGCTCACTGAAACCTCTGCCTCCTGGGTTCAAGTGATTCTCCTGCCTCAGCCTCGTGAGGTATCTGTGATTACAGGCATCTGCCACCATGCCCAGCTATTAATTAATTAATTTATTTATTTTGTATTTTTAATTGAGACACGGTTTCACCATGTTGGCCAGGCTGGTCTTGAACTCCTGACCTCAAGAGATCCACCTGCCTCAGCCTCTCAAAGTGCTGGGATTACAGGTGTGAGCCACTGTGCTTGGCCAGTATTTCTATCTTTAGGCCTTTGAGGAATCACTGTACGTCTCGCTGTCTTCCACAATGACTGAACTAATTTACGCTTCCACCAACATAAGTGTTCCTTTTTCTCTGCAATCTCGCCAGCATGTTATTTTTTGACTTTTTATAATAGTCATTCTGACTGGTATGAAACAGTATCTCATTGTGGTTTTGATTTGCATTTCTCTAGTGATCATTGATTTGAGCTTTTGTCATGTTATTGTTTACTGCATGTATGTCTTCTTTGTTTTCTAGGAAGAGCAATTATATTAATGTATAAGAGCTCCATTACAAAAGATAAGAGATCACACAGCATATGTCATAAAGAACATTTTCTATGCTCTTGTTTGTTCAATGATTTTTCAGGCAATCTAGCATTAACAATGAAATAATATAACAGTAAGTGACTGTATAGATTTTCTTTCTCATCTTATTACAACCTTAATGGTTATTGACATAGAGTATGTCCTTTAACTGCAACATTATACAATAACCAAATATCAGTTTGGGCAAGAAAAGGCATATCTAATTCCAAGGACTCAGCACCATGCATCGGCTCTGTCAGTAATTACAAAATGTTCTACTTATCAAAATATTCAACAATTGAGCAATGTAAGTCCTGTGTTATATATCTTTCTCCAAAATAACTACTTAGACCTCTACATCAATTTCTTTGGAATGCTTATGTAAATAGAGATTATTTTCTTCTGACTTTTATTGTTTGGGAGGTTTTTTTTTTTTTGTACTTTAGGTTCTGGGGTACATGTGCAGATCATGCAGGATGGTTGCATAGATACACACATGGCAATGTGGTTTGCTGCCTCCCAAACCCAAATGCCAGATGTGGGTTAGGGAATTTTTTTTTTTTTTTTTTGAAAGAAAGAGAGAGAAAAGAAAGAAAGAGTGAAAGAAAGAAAGAAAAAGAATGTAAGAGAGAAAGAAAGAGGAAGAGAAAGAGGGAGAGAGAACGGGATTGTTGTTCCATTGCCCAGGCTAGAATGCAGTCAAAAATGGGTATTAAAAACCTCTTTTATGCCAATAATTGTGCTTAACAATGGAAACAAGAAGGAATAAGGGATGAAAATAACAAACAAGCAGCCAACCAATATTTTATTTTAAACCTGTGAAATGCTATGCAATTGCTGAGAAGTGATTTACTTCCAATTATGTGGTCACTTTTAAATTAGGTGTAATGTGATACTGAGAAAAATGTATGTTTTGTGGATTTAGGGTGGAGAGTTCTGTAAATATTTGTTCAGTTTACTTGTTCCAGGTCTGAGTTCAAGTCCTGGATATCCTTGTTAATTTTCTATCTCGTTGATCTAATATTGACAGTATAATGTTAAAGTCTCCCACTATTATTGTGTGGGAGTCTAAATCTCTTTGTAAGTCATTAAGAACCTGCCTTATGTATCTGGGTGTTCCTGTATTGGGTGCGTACATATTTAGGATCGTTAGCTCTTCTTGTTGCATTGATCCTTTCACCACCATGTAATGTCCCTCTTTGTTTCTTATGGTCTTTGTTGCTTTAAAGTCTGTTTTATCAGAGACGAAAATTGCAGCTTGTTTTTTTTTTTTTTTTTTTTCCTCTATCCATTCGGTTAGTATGTCTTCCTCCATCCCTCTGTTTTGAATCTTTGTGTATCCTTGCATGTGAGATGGGTCTAGATACAGCATACTGATGGATTTTAGCTTTTTATCCAATTTGCCTGTGTCTTTTGATTGGGGCATTTAGTCCATTTAAATTTAGGATTAATATTGATATATGTGAGTTT
>CAUYLG010006934.1:0-10477 GCA_963573385.1 Cacajao melanocephalus | reverse complement strand
AAGAACAGAAAATCAAACACCACATGTTCTCACTCATAGGCAGGGGTTGAACAATGAGAACACTTGGGCACAGGGAAGAAAACAACACTCACTGGGCTAGGTGGGGTGGGGAGGGGAGGAGAGGGACAGTGCGGGGGTGGGGAGGATGGGGACTGATAACACAGGGAGAAATGCCTGATGTGGGTGCGGCGGTGTGGGGGGGGCGGGGGGGGATGGAGACAGCAAACCACCATGGCATGTATGTACCTATGCAACAATCCTGCAGGATGTGGGATACGCACATGTACATCAGAGCCCAAAATACAATTAAAAAAAAAATCCAGTAGAGCCAATTTCCTGTAATGTCCTTAAAGTGCCACCTAGTGGCACAAGTTAAATGTAAACAAGAGGGAAGTTTCGCCTCTAGCAACTTCAAAAATATGGCCCCATTTCTAACAGCACATTCTGGGATTGGGCTGAAACAGCGCGTTAGACTAAAATCATTGGCATGATACATAAAGAAAAAAAGTTCTTGTTGCCTGGCACATAGAACCCTGATACAAGGATTCAGAGGCAAGTGAAGCTGCCTACCACGGAGCATGCTAGTGTTAGTGAGCCGAAGATATACATCTCTTCCCAACTCTACTTGCGGTCAGCATGGCGGGAGCAGTCACAAAACAGACAGCAACAAGGGCTGCAAATTGGGGCTTTCCCCCACCCTGCAGGGAAGAAGGTTTACCAACACACTACTGATATCTACAAAATTTGCTGGGCAGAGCAGGGTATTTAGGAGGGAGTTGGGAAGAAAAATTCCTTTACCCTGTTTTCTCTGAACAGGCTTGTTTCCTTCTTCCTCTCCTTCAAGGTACACTACTGTGGTGAGGCCTAGTCTGGCTTCTTTTAGTTATGCTTGCAAAACAAGAGTTGGGGAGGCCTATCCACTGCAAGCCTTTGAAGCTGCCAGTTGTATGAAAAATACTGCTCAGAGTTTTGCTAGTAAAGTCTGAAAGATAGATCATCTCGGTGAAAGGTCCTCAAGGAAAAATCAGAAACCATAGGCATGGGATCCTTGATATAAGAGCAGGAGGGTTAAAGGCTGATGGGGAGGCCTATCCATCTGTCCATTGATTCTTCTCATTGCCATTCTTTTGATCTATGGCAGGATTCTCCAGACTCATGTTCCCTGATGGAGAAGGTTGAAGATGCCCTATGTATGCCTCTTGCCAACTGATTCTCCTTCACATTTTCATTATTTATAGAAACAGGTGACCATCTGGATTTGGCCTGTAGGCTATAATTTGTCAATCCCTGATGTAGGTAGAGGGACAGCCCATGAAAGACCACAGATGAGGGTAACAACGTGCTTCTACTACAAGTGGTTTAGCAAGCCGGTTCTGCACTCATTCTGGGCTTGTGGCAACTAATTTCTAGCTATCTGGAGTTTGTTCTGTGTTTGCCAGCTAGATCCCACCTCCATTTCACTAGTCCTGTGGTGATGACAATTATAACAGCTAAATGTTGTTGAGGGTTGACCATGTACCAGGCATCATTCTAAGTGCTTTAGAGATCTTCACTGATTTAATCATCACAACCCTATGAAAATGGATACTACCGTGATCCTCATTTTACAGATGATGAAATTGAGGCACAGAGAAACTAACTTGCCCAAAGTCACAAAGCCAGTAAGAGGCAGAGATGGAATTTGAAACCCCAAGCCCATGCTCTTAAATCCTCTGTCAGGCTGCCTCCCTGAGCCCAACCCCTGGTTGGTGTCCTTCATTGTCCTTTCCCATTAACATGGTAGAACATTTGGGCACCCTCCCAATCCACATTTGCTCCTCCCTTGGCCCCTCAGGAGTGCATCCTTAAAGTCATAGTGCAGGCCGGGCACAGTGGCTCACGTCTGTAATCCCAGCACTTTGGGAGGCCGAGACAGGCAGATCAAGAGGTCAGGAGTTTGAGACCAGCCTGGCCAACATGGTGAAACCTTGTCTCCACTAAAACTACAAAAATTAGCCAGACATGGTGGCACGCACCTGTAGTACTAGCTACTCAGGAGGCTGAGGCAGGAGAATTGCTTAAACCCAGGAGGTGGAGGTTGCAGTGAGCCAAGATCATGCCCACTGCACTCCAGCCTGGGTGACAGAGCAAGACTCTTTCTCAAAAAATAAAAATAAAAATAGGCACAGTGCAATAGAGGGCAGCGGAGAAGAGAAATGAGGATTCCATTGCTCAGGAACCTAGAAAGCAAGCATAACTGAGCCCCCCAGGGGAAAACTGGGCTATATTGTTAGTTATTAGAAACATGGTGACCAGTTTATTGCCTACAACCTGTGTCAATAGAGCATGAAGAAATGGGTTTAAATGAGACACATGGAAAATGACTCAGTTGTAAGAACCATGAGAGACTATAGAACAGATAGTGTTGGGCATGACTGCTGTGAGAGGGTAACGCAGAATGAAGGAACTACAGAATAAGGATCACATCACAATCTTTGTGCTCCCATAATTCTCAGCAAAGTGTGGGCCTACAGTAAGCACATTCCATTAACATCTGATGAAATGATTAGATGAACTTATGGCATCTTCCAGAAGAATGGTATCAGCAGAGTGAGCATTATATAATAAAACAGTATCATGGGCATAATACAATGAAGAAGAACCTAAGAAATAAAACAAGTCACCAGAAGTGAGGTAAAGCTATTTTTTAACTAGTTCCATAAAATAAAATGTATCCCTGACAAAAATAGTATGTCAGTTTGGTTGTAAGAAAGTAATTGTAAGATGTGGTTTCACAGCACAGCATAGTAGTATAGTAGGAGCTGGCACTCTGGGGCTAAATAGCCAGGGTAAGAATCATAGCCTTAACTCTTTCTGTCAGTGACCTCAAACAAGTTGATGAGGTTCTCTGTGCCTTGGTCTACTTATCTGCAATGTGAGGATATCAACAGAACCCACTGCACGTCGTTGTTGTGAGGCTTAAATGAGTTAATATTTGTAAAGCATCTAGAAGAGCATCTGGCGCTCTGTTGAAGTGCTTGATAAATTAATAAAATACATGAAGAATCACAAAGCCTCTACGGTTTGTGTACTCTTAAAATCAATTTTGAAATGCCTAATTATTTATTATGCAAAAGTTCTCTTTCTGTTCCCTTTTAGAGGGTAGAATAAGGGTTACCCTTGGCCTTTTGCTACATCAAATATGGCCCACAAACCAAATGTGTAGGCCATTTTGGCTAAGATGAATATACGTCTGCACTGGGGAAGGCACTTAAAAACAAGTATTTGAGATTAATGTAGGAAAGAGTTCATATTTAGAAAATTATTGGTGGGCACAGAGTGTAGAAATTTCATCAACTTTTACTTAGCAGATCTACAGTTAATTTTTGTGATGTACAGTGAATGATTTTTCTCTCTCTACATGCTTATTAAATTTCTAGCACTTCCCCAGAAACCTTTTCCAGCCCTCCTCTTCTTCTACAGCAGGCCAGCTTACTTACTAACTGCAAGGTCCAATTAGTTAACTTCTGCTCTCTGAATCTCAACTTTGCATTCCTTAAAATGATATGCAGTGACAGATGTGAAAGTGTCAGCACGAAGTGTTAAAATTTAAAAGACTCAGTACCACTCGGAAGCAAGATGAAGGTCCCTGTGGGGCCAAATCACAAAGTGGTAGGTCAGGCAGAGGGTGTAGAAGCAGACAGAGGCAGCTGAGAACTCCTAATAACAGGGATTTAAGTGTCCCACATTAGGCAGGGGACTGGCACCAAGTTCATTTCCTGTTGCCAAAGGCTAAGGTATCACTTTGCTACCTGTGAAGCTGCAAAATCAAAATGAAGCCTGTAAAGATGCTCTGGGCTGCCTACTTAGGAAAGAAACTGAAGCAGAAATAACACTGAAGCCTGGTTCTGGGCTAAGCCACCATCGGGTGCCATCTACAAGACCCCTGACACCTGCACCAAATGGAAGTGCTACATTTCAAGTGTAAGAATCAGCTCTTGACTAGAGGCCATGGATGCCAGGAATAGCTGGTAGAGACAGCCACTGAACTGGTAGAAAGGGAGGAGCTCAGAGAACTGAGAATGAGATTGAACTCCAACTCGAAATAAGCCTACAAAACAAAATTCCAAAAAGCATGGTAGAACAGCTAAACAAAAAAGACAAATTTGCTCCTGACAAAAATGAAAATAGAACAAGTTAAAAATAACTTTAAAATAAGTATGTTTAGAATCTTCAAAGTTAAAAGTGGAGAATACATCCTAAAAATGGTATAAAACAAAAATAAGGAAAAGTAAAACAAGAACAGGTTGATATAAAAAAGAATGGATTCTAAAACCTAGAATCAAAGAATACCGATAGATGCTTAATAACAGAACAGAAAAAACTCTAGGCTATATACTTATGCAGAGGATTTTTAATTTGTAAGATGAAGATTTCATCCAAAGCAAACCCAGCAAGATCACAACATAAAAAGATGAAAGTAACAAAGTGTGGTGCTCACATCTGTACATGCTAGCACTTTGAGAGGTCGAGGCGGGAGGATTGCTTGAGCCCAGGAGTTCAAGACCAGCTTGGGCAACATGACAAAACCCCATCTCTACAAAAAATTAGCCAGGTGTGGTGGTGTGCGCCTGTAGTCACAGCTATACTCGGGAGGCTGAAGTGCGAGGACAGCTTCAGCCCAGGAGGTCGAGGCTGCAGTGAGCCATGGATCGTCCCATCACACTCCAGCCCAGGTGACAGAGCAAGATCCTATCTCAAAAAGGGAAAAACAAAAAGATGAAAGGCTAATTACTAGAAATTTTTTTAAATGTGTTGACAGAAATATAGCTAGTTTGAGTTCAAGAAGAAAACAGAAGAAATAAGTAGAGAAGCAAAACCCACAGAGATATCACTAAATGTTCTAAAATTAAAGATGATTTTCCAGGAGGAAAATGCATGCCAAGTGTCTCCTGAAATAAACATATTTAAATCTATGCTTAGACCCATCACAACACCATCAAAACAGAACATTGAAAGTAAAAATAAACTTTTAAAAGCCACCCTAGAGAAAAGACAAAGCTGCACCAAAGGAATAAAAAATAGATTAACAGTAGAATCCTGAGCAGTTGCGGCAATAAATGCTAGAAGAGAAGGTAATGCATTCAAAATACTAAGGAAAAATTACTTTCAGTCTAAAATTCTGTACACAGCAAAATTACTATTTAAGAGTGAGGACAATAAGAGTTTACTATCCAAAGAACATAGATTTAAAAAATGACTAGATGATAATACCTCAGTACACTATTCCTTTGAACCTCACAATTGCTAGTCATCATAAAATGTAATTATGCAATATATGTCTTATGGCAATTTCTGAGAGCTAGTCTCTAAAAGTACCTTCCAAAGGTCATTTTATTCTGGTAAATCTTCAAATGACTTTTTATTCTACTTGTCATATCAGAGGACTTTTTTTTTCTTTTCCCCAATCCTTAATTGTAAGACTAAATTTTTAAAAGAAAAACTTCATAACTTCCCCACCAAAACAGCTATTTAAATTTCTACCAATTACTTAGCAGTCTTCTCCAAGTATTTAACCATAGGCACTTGACATTTAGGACTGAACTGCCTGGAGACCTTCATAGATACCCCAATTAACATAAAAACTACACATACAGAATCTCCCAAAATATAGAAACTTATAAAAGCAACTTATAAGACAAGATAGGTAAATTATAAATGAGTTACCTAAGCGATCTCTTTAGACCCCTGAAAAGAGTTAGTAGAAATTCACTAAGGAGCTAAGAATCTCAAAACCCTACTGGGAAGGGAACAGTGGCGAATCTAAAACTAATTAGAAATCCGACCACTGGAAAGGGGTCAATTACCATGCACCATGGACCTTCAAGATCACCCTCAGAGATGAGAAAATCTTACCATCAAAGGTCTACCATATACTTAGGTGGTACAATCACGAAACACTTCTGTATTCAGCTGTTACCCCTCTTTTCTACTATTTGTCATGTAATCATTTTAATAGATGCCTAATATTTGAATTAGGCAGATATACATTACCCTTGACCAGTGCTTTCTTTCTAGACATTAAGGTGGTCTGTATTGTTCTTATTTTTATTTATAATACTAAAATAAATGTCATCATAGAACTTTTCCTTTCTTTTGAATTAGTTACTAGGATAAATTCTAAAGACATTTGTTGACAAAGAGCAAAATGCTGAGTGCTTCTTTTAAAAAGAAGGAAGGGTAACAGGCTTACATTTAATCTTTTTTCCTTCATTCCAATGCTGGTATTTCATTACTAATTCTCATCCTCTATCTTCCTTGCACTTATCACTATGGCCATTTCCTTTGCCTTTTGAATTTGTCATTTAGTGCCAACTGTTTGAGAACAGTAGTTTTCAAATTTAAGAAATCCTTATAAGAGAACTTCCAAAACTCAAGATTCAACACAGGTTGGTCTGAAACAGAATTGTTTCTTCATCATACACGAATCCAGAGCTATGACTAGCTCTGAGCAATCTATGAACTGATTCTACAACTAGGTAATATATAGTAAAATGTATTGCCAAAGTTAACAAAGGAAAAATACATTACACAAAACAAGCATTCTACTTGAATATCCAACTTTGATAAATTTAAAACAGTGTTATCTAGGGCAAATGATAAATTTATCAGAACCTGATTTTGCTTTAAAATAGAGCCCTTTATTTTGACCGGAGGTTGACACGCAATTATACTCTTGGTCAGTCTAGCTAAAGGTTTATCAATTTCATTGATCTTTACAAAAAAATCAACTTTTCAACTATTTTCTCTGTTTTTCTGCTCTCTGTTTTGTTTATCTCCACTCTACTCTTTATTATTTCTGTCTGCTAGCTTTGGATTTAGCGTGCTCTTTTTCTACCAGTTTCTTAAGGTATAGAGTTAACTATTGATTTTGGATCTCTTCTTTTTTAATGTAAGTGTTTATAGCTAAAACTTCCCCTCCGATTACTGCTATCATTGCAGCCCATAGGTTTTGGTATGATTTTGTTTTCACTCATCTCAAGGTACTTTCTAATTTCAGTTATAATTTCTTCTTTGTGTTTTTAACAGTATGTTAATTTCTACATATTAGTGAATCTTCCATTTTACTTCTATTATTGATTTCTAGTTTCATTCCACTGATGTAAGACATGTTTAAGATAATTTCAATCTTTTTAAATTTATTGAGACTTGTTTTGTGGCCTAACATATGGTCTATCCTGAATAATATTCCAAGTGCACTTGAGAAAAATGTCCATTATTCTGATGCATGTTATCTGTTGCATCTAGTTGAGCCATGGTATTGTTTAAGCTTTGTATTTCCTTAATGTTCTTCTGTCTACTTGAAGTCTCTAGTTTACTACTACGCCAGTCCTCTTTGCTCTTTAAACCTTTCAAAGTCTTCGTTCTGGCCAGGCATGGTGGCTCACACCTGTAATCCCAATGTTTTAGGAGGCTGAGGTGGGAGGATTGCTTAAGCTCAGGAATTTGAGACCAGCCTGGGCAATACAGCAAGATCCCATCTGTACAAAAAATAAAAACATTAGCTGGGTATGGTAGCATGCACCTGCAGTCCCAGCTACTAAGAAGGCTGAGTCCCTTCAACCCAGGAGGTCAAGGCTGCAGTGGGCTATTATTGCACTACTGCACCCCAGCCTGGGCAACAGAGCAAGACCCTGTTTCCAAAAAAAAATCCTCTTTCCATTATAGTATTTCCAAGGTTTTTACTTAGCAAGGAGGAGCAGAGAAAATTAGTCCAACCTATCTTGTCTCTCAACTGTGTTTCATGATGTTTTATCTATATTACAAAAAAATTCTTGAACAGAGAATACAAAATAGTATCAGACATCTTAGTATTACAAAGATTCCTCTAGTCCAATCTTCTTATTTTACAGAAGGGGCAATAGGTCCATGACACTAACTTACCTAATTCCCACAAAGCCACAGAGCTACATAGTAGCAGGGCTAAGGATAAGACCACAGATAGACACATTCATATTACTACATTCAGCACAGTGTGGTACAGCTTCCAGTATGTGCTTTCACCATCACATGAAAGTACCTCCTTGGTTTATATCTTCTTTCCTTAATCACTGAAATACTAATTAACATGTTGTGATTTTCAGCTAATCTACAGCATACACTGTAGGACAGAACAAAGTAACACTTTGGAAGAGAATGAAAAGTATCATCTTAGGTGATGTATGTTTATAAATTCACTTTGGAATAATTTCTGAGTTTCTAATACATGCATAAATAGAAAATATATTGATACATATTAAATTCATATTTTGATAAGTGAAAATTAGGATGTTGTATATACCTTTGAAAGTTCATAAATATGCTTTAACTACACGGGCAGCATATGAAGGTGATTCAATGACTTTTATACATTACATGAAGTCATCTGAATATATTACAGCAAGAGACTTCATGATATCTGGTGTTTATTCATGAAGTTTCTAAATTGATAAAGAAAAAAACATGCAATTTTAAAAACTGACGTTTCTCTATTGTTTACATTAAATATTGTTTACATTAAATAATAGAGAAATAGACATTTCTCTATTGTTGACATTAAATAAAATCCTACTATTTTCTTATAGATATTTGAAAGTTGCCAACAATATAATACAGGTTAAGCATCCAAAATCCGAAAGTGAAAAATCCAAAATGCTCCAAAACCCAACTTTTGTTGTTGTTGTTGTTGTTGTTGTTGTTGTTGAGACAGTCTCAGTCTGTCGCCAGGCTGGAGTGCAGTGGCACAATGTCGGCTCACTGCCACCTCCACCTCCCGGGTTCAAGCGATTCTCCTGCCTCAGACTCCTGAGTAGCTGGATTACAGGCACATACCACCACGCCAGGCTAATTTTTTGTATTTTTAGTAGAGATAGGTTTTACCATGTTGGTCAGGCTGGTCTCAAACTCCTGGTCTCAGGTGATCCACCCACCTCAGCCTCCCAAAACTTTTTGAGTGTCAACATGAGGCTCAAAGGAAATGCTCACTAGAGCATTTAGGATTTTGGATTTTCAGATTTGAGATGGTCAATTGAGTAAGTATAATGCAAATACTCCAAAATCAAAAAAAATCTGCAATCTAAACCACTTCTGGTCCCAAGCATTTCAGACAAGAGATACTCAACCTGTACTTCATTTTACTATCTTAAAAATTGATTTAGTAAGTGTTAAAAATAGATTCAGTATGTATGTTTGCTTTAATAAAATTTATATTAAAAATGGATTAGATAGCCCTGTAAGAGACTTACATAATCACCAGGAATTTCTCTAAAAAAAAAAGTGTGTGTGCTCTAAAACTCTTAATTTCTCCCAGAGGAATTTACTATTTTGAATCATCAACTGTGTATTAACTTGTAGAAATAATAATTTTAATGACAGGATATTAATTAAAAAGATAAGAGTATTTAAAATGGTGTCAAATATTTCACAAGTTCGAGTTTAAGTGAGCTTCAGTTTTTACTTCCAAATAAAACAAATATAGTATTTTATAATAAAAAGTTGTGTGCAAAAAGTTTGACTTTGAAAAAGAGTAGCATGACCACCATATTCCTGTTGGGTTAAATATCACTTTCAGGACCTGATTCTAGCCAGATGAGGAAGTTTGATGAGGAATTAACTGAATGGACCACAGCTGTTCTAGTCTCCTCTCGAGGCCATGTGTTCATGGCTAGCCTCTCACAGAAGTATACACAGGATCTGAGGCATACAGTGACTAGTTCTTCCAGCAGGACCTTCCTGTCACATCCCCTAGCCCTGCTGACATCAGTCACCACAAGAAGCCAGACTCCTAGGCCATCCCTTATGATCTGGGTTCTTGTCCCCATAGGGTCTGAGTACATCCCCTAAGCTGACCTCATGCCTCCCCACCTCCAGAACCCTTTTCATTGTGCCCTATAAGAACTCATCAACAAAATTCCCTATATTCTCAACCTCTTCTCTAAGCATTCCTTCCTCTTGCCCTAATTTAGTGCTTCTCAACTATGGCTACACTTCAGAATCACCCGGGGAGGTTTTTAACACTCCCAGTGGCTGGACCTCAGCATCCCATGCCAAAATCTCTAGGAGTTGCTCCAGGCCTCAGCAGGTTTAAAGCTCCCCCGGATGAGTCCACTGTGCAGCCAAGGGTGAGAACCACTGGGCTAACTAAAACCCTGTACTTCTGTCAGTTTCTGCTCCCCAGACAGAACTCCTTTGGTAGGGGCTGTTTCTCTCCCACAGCCTTGCCGCAACTGGAACTAGGAGTGAGTAGGAGGCTTGCTCCCCATGGCGCTTTCAGAACACTACAGCCATTTTCCCTACAATCTGTCTTTCCAAATTTCAGGCAGCTCCTCAAACATATCAGGACCTTTTGCATCCCTGTTTCTCTGCATTTGTTTCTCTCCCTCCCTCTCCCCGCCCAACCACCCCCCGACCCACCCCCAGACACAAAAACAAACTCGAGATACCACAACCCACGAAAACA